>NNCF01128649.1:210191-300553 GCA_002313205.1 Laupala kohalensis | reverse complement strand
CCCCCAACCCCCCCCCCCCCCGTGGGTGCGCCCCTGATAATTTTCTGCAAAAGTAAAGAGCGACTGATAGTGAGTGAGATGGAATAGAACCGATGTTTCACTGAGTAAAATTGGGTGAACAGATGCCAATCAAAAAAATATTATTACTATTTGTGCCTTCTCTGCAAATAACGAAGCTTCTGTAGTTGTTCCTCTCATGTGAAGTCTAGAAAACGTCTCGTTCTAAACGGCACAGGTCGTCGGTCTGCTTTAGGCAAGCTACCAGGGGTCCTCCACGTCCGGACATGCATTTCCCCAGCCCCCACCCGCGTGACAAAACAGAAACAGATGTACGTTATTCTGTTCACATTTTGTTCAATTTTGTACATAAAGGAATCGTTCAGTCATTCAAGACCACACACCAAAACATTTTCACTTCATTTCACCCTTTTAAAATTAAAATATCAAACATTCCAGAAAATATTTTATAGTGCATTTAACAATCTTAGATGATATCTCAATCAGCTCGTAAAATATAGTGAAAGTACAGTACTATGTCGTTAGATCTGACGACAAATGCCTGAAAACCTTTTCACCTCTTTGAGCCGATTAAAAAATTAAACAGTGAAATATTGAAAATCTGTTTTGAGATGTTCAAATTCACAATTTGTTCATACAAAAACTGAAATGCTACCTGAAATAGTTAATGAAACAGTAAAAATAGCGAAACTTCGAAAAATCACATTTAACCTTAAATAAACCATTAAAATCGAAGTTCCATAAAACCCTTTCTTAACAATTCTATACTACAAGAAAACTGAATCCTGCCAACATTTCAATTTCCTCTCTTTAATAATTTTATGTCAGCGTTGATTATTGTATCAATGAACACAGTGCACCAAACATTTCCACCGCTTTAAAAGTGAAACATGGAAAATTTCATTAATTTGCTATTATATAATATATTAGCTGATTACCCGGAGTTGCCCGGGAGTTTTCTTAGTCTATTCTACTTTTACTCAGGAAAAAAATATCTATCTATATTGTATATTAAAATACTTTTACTTAATTGATTTTTAAAAAATGTGCAACGTCCTAATTATTCAAATTCGCAATAATGCAAATTCAATACAAAACTGGACTGTATACACTAGACTTTATTACGTTACAAAAGAAACCTACGGCTCGAATTTCATTTTTCTAGCTTGAGTAGTTTAGGTTATGCGTTGAAAGATTAGCTAGTCACGATAAACGTTTTTGCATACATTTAGATAAAAAATAGGTTTATATTTGATTTTTCTACAAAATTGTAAAAAATTCATAGGGTAAGATTTTTTCATCAATATTTATTATTAACAATAGTTTAACATTTTCCATTGTTAAACAAAATTCATAAAATGAGATAACATTGTTCAATATTTGGATTCGAGTGGGGGTAGGCGAAATATTTCACCAGCCCTCCCATTTCTATGGTGAATAATTCATTACTGCGACTGGTACAAAATTGCGGTATATTCTTTTTCAGTTCACGATATGATGGGGGTTTGGGGCTGGGGAAATTCACAATTCGATCAGTGCTTTTGTTGAGTTAGCTCGTGTTTCGCGCGCTCAGAGTTGGCAGTCTTTACCGACAGATTTTTCTACTTCAGGGATTAGTCAAACGCTATCCGTTGACGAGCAGGTAATCGTCAATAAATCTGGTGTGTGCTACTGCCATGTGTGAGTTTGCTGATGATACTTGCCAGGGTAGGTCATGAGTTCTTCCCTGCGGTGTGATTTTTACGCCCAAGTGACCTGTGTTGCTTCCGCGCCGCTGGCCATGGCCATTGAACCAATGGAGACGATGTGGAATAGTTGGCCCATGTAGGAAGATCCTTCTCTGTTTCCACTTCTGATAGCTCAACCCTCCCCCTGAGTTGTTTTAGAGTACCCTCCCTCAGTCCGTTTCATCCTTTTCCACCGCCGCCGATGCACGAGCAGTCTCTCTCCCGAGGGAAATGACTGTGCCATTTACCTCGAGACCTTGGGAGAACGAACTCCACGAAATATGAACCTCCGGAAACTCCACGATATATAAAATGACGGTCTCACTGCTGCCCATGGCCGGACGTATTACAACATCTACCCGGAGAGCACCATGATCATGCCGCCATAGTGAAGCGGCTACACAAAATTCATACAGCCGAACTCGATAATATTACTTTTACCAACGCGTTACTGCAGAGCGCAGGGAAGGGGTGAATATACGGTGATTAACGGCTGATATCCATTTCATCCAGAAGACTGCGAGTTTGCTATTTTTCACGTCTCTAAATTATGAAGAAAATCCCTTCAGGGGAATTCACCTCTCTCTGCTTGTACTCTGTGGAAGTTAACTGCGACCTAGTCGTGCAACTGAATAGGGTGAACGATCTTCTTTACCATTGGATATACATTGAGTCTACTCACGCAAGAGACCGTGTTCTCCGCGGTCAGTGTTACCAGACGTGGGATCACTCTCTGTTTTTGCGCTCGTTGGATGGTATGCATGTGTGCCGGTTCACACTTTGGAGAATTGTGATCGTGACCTCTGGCAAATTGTGATCGTGACCTCTGGCAAATTGTGATCGTGACCTCTGGCGGTTTCGTGAGCGAATTATCACAGCAACGAGCATGTCGCGTCATTTAGAGGGCTCTCCCACTTTCGTTGAGTTTAAGTCCAGAGAAAGTGTCAGATGAACGAGTCACAGGACACCCGTGCGGCAGTTGTCCTTAAACATCATGGAGCCAACTTTTTTCAGTGCTTCCTCGCGTCCGCTCCTACCCCGCCACCACCTCTACAAACTGCTGCCTCTGTCTGGCCCGACCTTGCCGGAGTGCGCGCACTAAAGGTTGCTACCTTGCCACTCATGACTCGTACAGTACCAGCCGACACTTTCGCGACCCTTTTAGTGTTTTGAACAATCTACCAGATGACATCTTATTGCTAATACGCAAGCGTTGTCTGTTTCGAACAGTCGCAATTTAGACCCGTAGGATAGGTTCATCTTTAACAATGCTTTCCAGACATCTTATTAATAGCTCAAATCTCACCATTCCCAGATTTGGACGACGCGCATCAAGTAGGCGGAAGCGAAGAGTTAGCATAACATCTGGTATGCGCAATCCTGTGGCCTTGTCACAGCCATAAAGATAAACCCCCTTCCACCTCTTGCAATCCCGTCACCAAGGCGGGAACATTCGCGGATGTCTTAAAAGATAGTTTTACTCTTTTCCTCGCCCAACATATGGATTCGAGCGCAACTTCAAACAAACTTGGGAGATCCTCAGAGAACTCAGAGAGTAATGAATGCAATACAACCGAGGGAGACCTCTTGACTCGGGTTCTGCATCGTCAACGTTGAGGGGGCTGATGGTAGATGTGAACAATCTCAACTTGAAAAAGAGGAACCGCTCGGGAGCAGAGAAGAAAAGATGGAGGAGGATAGCAGCGGTTCGGAGCTCGGCTTTCAAAGGCCTAACCCTGGGACCCCCAAGAGAAGTACACCCAGGGCAAGGCTTCCCGGTCGGAGCCAGATTGCGAGGCTAAGAAGTCCTACCTAAAAGGCACCAAGGGCGGAAAACGGCTCATTTCCGGGATGACGTGACCAGAGGTGCAGCAGGCATCCAAAATACTGAAGTTAAAGTATTCCAGGAGCGATCAGGATGGCTATTGTTCCTGATGGCCCTAAGACGCAACTCGACTAAAAGCTGGTGGATTCTGTGGAAGTGGAGGTTGGTACACTTATTGATTAGCTTTCTTTACAGGGGTTCGTGAAGCCGCACTTTGAGGACCCGTCCTTAAGAGTGTTACCATACTATTGCGCGTGAACAAGGCAACCCAGGCTAGACTCTCCAGCTGTGTACCATCCATGATACCCTGGGGAGGAGTGAGGTTCACAATCTGGGCCTGAATATCCTTTCCTATAAAAGGGTCATGATCTAGATTCCAGGGACAGCAATGTGCTCTCGGGGAGAATAATGCGGCAGACTGACGGTCTAAGCACTTCCAACTGGAGAATTTATGACAGGAAGGTGGAGAAACAGAGAGTCAGGCTCATATTGAGCGTGGACTCTAGAGACTGTGAGGCTGCTGGGTACGAGCATCTACTATGGAGCTCGTATTGCCTCCTACACCTCACAGGAAAGAAAGCTGGGGGCAAAACTCACCATCTTTGCGAAGCACGAACCTACACAGCATGTCGGGCCTGAGAGTGCACCAAAGACTGTGGAGGAACCTGGCAAGAAGACAGATCTTGAGACCGAACTGCAGACCGAGTGCAAGTTAGGGACAGAAGCAGGTAAACTCGTTTTGCAAAGACATACGAGCATGAAGCATCTAGACTTCATAAAGTACTTACAAAGGACATTATGGTTAGACTGGGTATATTGGTGGCTCCCTCTGACGGATGTACATCTACAGAGGGGGAAACTTTGAGTCTGTTGCTGGATCCACTTTCTCAGATCGCTAATCACGAACATCAATGTTGAATCTATAGGATCCCGCTGACTTGCCAGGGGAGGTTTGAAGATTGTGGCGAAGATTGTGGCCTATAATGGAGTGAAAAGGGCAATATGTTTTACCCCTTTCAAAAGACCAAGTATGAATTACATCTTCCCTTCATCAGAAGGGCGAGGAGGACATCACAGCACAGCTTAAGAACTTCAGAGCGTGCATGACCATGAATTATGTTCATTCCCTGTGGCGGCAGGCTAAAATGGTTTCCATACCTATGTCTGGCAGACCATGTAATACCAGTCTTATAATTGTCATCCTATCAGTTTCAATTCCATTCTTTGAAATCTCTGGAGTGGCTGATAGAGATGTCCACAGTGTAGAGCTTCAGCATCAACTCTGTGATCTCTGGTGAATGATGACTCAGTACTGGGGGAACATGAGTCTTGGGCTTCACTGATGATATCAATTTGGTACTGACATGTAACGTCCCCTCACTGTTGCAGTGCTCATGCAGGGTAGAAAAGTGGTATCAGGAGACAAACTTGTCAGCTAATCCTGACAAGACGAAACTAGGATTTCACAAGGTGAAGGACGCTCGATGGCGAGTCGGAACCCCTTTCATTTGGGAAGAAACTAGTCAGATCAACGTCGGTCAGGAATCTCGGGGCGATCTCTGATACCAGATCAAGATCGACATCCTCACTAATAATACGACGGATAATGTTCACAAAATCTTGAGGGCCTGTCGTAGTTATTCGGAGGTCATGGGAACTATGACCAAAAGTGGCCCATTGACTCCATGTTGCTGTCGTAAGGCCTACTGTTACTTTCGCATCGTTTGTCTGGTGGCCTTGTTCCGGGACAGGGACATATATTACCAGGCTAAATTCTGACAAGACGCTAGGAAGCAAGATCTATAATAGGTATGATTGGGTCTGAGTATAATTTGGGTTACAAATTTTCCGTGGTGATCCCCACAAGGGAGGACTGGGACACTGGTGACAGGGCTAGTTTCCAGGTTGGGACCGTATATAGATTACAGACGGCTCGCTGATGGGAGCGGGCATTTGTGCTGGGATCCGGGGGCCTAATACTAGGCTCTCTCTCTTTCTTTGGGGTATACACCACCGTTCTTCTTACTGTCGTATTTGCTATACTAGTCTGTGCTAATCATATAAGGAATGTGTCTGGCCTCAGAGGCTGCATTAATATGAGCTGCGACAGCCAGATAGCACTTTGGGCACTGCGTGCCAGTAGTACAACATCCAAACTTGTATGGTTAGACGTACTCTGTGATGAGAACCCATTTACCCTCGGTGGCATACGAGAGTCAGAGGAAACGAATAGGCGGACAAACTGGCAAAGCTGGGTAGGGGACACTTGTGGACCCGGAACCCTTGTTTGGAGTATCTCTACGAAGGATGAGACAGGAGATTTCCAACCCAACACACCAGCTACGTGTCACTATCTGAAAGCTACAAACTATACCAGGCAGACCCGCGAGTTAAGCGTCGGACCTAGCCAAAAATATAAGTAGGTCTTACTAAATATAAATAGGAGCCGTATCAGGAAAGTAGTAGGACTTTATCAGGTCACAATACCCTACAGAGATATCTATACATCATGGGGATCAGTCAGGTCAGTAAGAAAATAGAAAAAAATTAATTACATATGATACCCAACAAATCCTAAATACTGCATAATCCTTGCGGGAATAGCGCCAAAAAGTGTGAAATATCGAAATGTGTTTGATCCTTTTTAGATGGAATATTTGAATTAAAATGAATTTTTGGGATGTAAGAACTGGTCGTAATATTGGAAAATACTCTCCACCCAACAACCAGTACTCCAATTTGCTAATAATTAGAGCAAAATAAACAGATGTTAAACACAGCTAATAAACAAGCAAACTTGAAGAATGAAAACTTCATTAACACATTTTTTAACACTGAATGTATTCTTTCTATGTAAAAATGTTATCTACTAAAAGCCTTAAATACTTAATTGTTGCAACCTGTTTTATCAATATACAATTATTACATACTATATTGATTTGTCCATCTAAACAAATTTTACTCTTAAAATATAAATTACGCAATAACACCTCTTTATACCTTAAACAAAACTAAACAACCTTGTTTTCGAGTTTAAAGAGAGTACTGTAACTGTAAATCATAACGTTAAAATATTTAGATCATCCAGTATATTTTTCTAAAGACTAGTTGGGTCCTTGGCTGCGAAGCGCAATGCTGTATCATTAGCGAAACAGGCAATATTACCCGTAAAGTTTCCTTGATATAAACTATTAATAAAAATTATGCATATAACAGGACCTAATATTGACCCCAGTGGTACTCCACAAGTAACTGGTAGTATATAACCTGCTGTATTTTTTATTATAACAAATTGACTTCTTTCTCTCAAATAACTCCCTAGCCAATTTAGAGCAATGCCACGAACCCCTGCCTCACACTACCTTTTAAGTAATACATCATGGTCAACATAGTCAACGACCTTTGTGATATCAATAAATAGTCCGGCAACTCTGATTTTTGACAAATATGTTTGTTTTTCAATCTTTCTCTCCCTGTCACATTTTTAGCGTTTTATTGAAGATGACATTCACAGATTTTTTTCTCTGCAGTACTACGTGTTTAACTATGCAATTCCCTCCAATAAAATTCTAATTGTTATAATGTTTTCCTTCTTTTTTGATACAGACTTCGTTGCTTGTATTTTTCTCGTGATTTTCCTAGAGTCAACTCATTTGTCCATAATACATTCCCACGTCGATACCCATCCCCTTTTCTACTTGCATACTCCCTCATAATGTTAACAGCAATTTATGTGTGCATTCATCAACGACTTTTTCATCTCTCATTCCAGGATTTTTCTCAAGTATCAACCGACAGCTTTTCTCAATACACATTCGTGATATCAACCCTTTGCCCTATATCTTCGTTACTTTTATCGGATTGACCAGTCCCACATCAAACCGTAGTCCTTACTTCTTCTTCTGATAATAGTAATATAGTTTCATAAGGTAGGAATAACTGAGATTACTTATGAAAATTTGAAATTTTGCTTCATTTTTACGGGTTTGTTATTGGTCTTATCCCGTAAGTCTACAAAACCGTCTTACTGCTGATTCTCCCCATTGTGGACTTTAAATATACCAAATTAAAATTTTTATCAGCTTGCCCAACAGATATTTAGTGTTAAACTTTCGAAAATTTGGAAATTTTGAGCTTTGAGGCTTGCGTAGTTTTTTTTGAAAAATGGTCCCAAAATGTAAAATTTGCCCACTACAAGTATTTATGATAATTTACTTCGTAAAAAATAATAAATCGTTAGCTTCTTGTCTTCCTGTATAAAAACAATTCAGAAAACGTGCTTCTGTAACTTTATTTTCACAATCTTCAGGGCTAAATTTCAGCCACTAGAGAAGGTTATACGTAAATATCGCATTGAACCATCATTTTTGAGCATGGAATTGTGAAGAGATTGAATTTTGGTTCAGTGAAACTAAGTATAATACATTAATTGTTTCAAAACATTTTAATTAACTACTAAATACAGTCACGAATCATAAAGAAGATGCTTGTTGCTTTAATACAAAAACTTTAGTTTAAAAATACTACATGTTTTCTCATATTAATTTGATTATTTTTGTAAATAATTTATATTTTTTAAAAGTTCTAATTAAAGTCAAATACGAATAAAGAATTGAGTTTATCTAATTTTTAAAAGTTTTATGTCAGAATCTTCATACAGGTGACTCGTAGGATTACCACCATCTTTTCTTAAATAAATTAAATTAATGAAATTTTATAACATTTATTTATATTCTTGTTAATTTATTTTGATATATGCAATTGTATGGATTAAATTTACACGTAGTGGTGGCCGTCGCAGGAAAGAAGAAACGAGGGTAGATGGGCGTCATTGCGATCGAGTGGTTGTACACCGGACAATATGTGCATGCACCCACCCCCATCCACACAAAATTCCTTTCCTACCTTCTACTAAGGAAAATAATTTCGACAGAACTGACCGGAACGTAGTAGTAAAAAAGTCGATACTGATATCTGTAACGGGTTTTGACCATAGCACTCGCAGGTATGACTCGTCCAATTCAGGTTTGACCGGATATCGGACTTTGAGCATAATGGATGCATCTTTAAAATGGTGCTAAACGAAGACAAGTAATAAAGTGATGTAATTGTGAAATAATTGTTTCATACTCCAGCTTAAAATAGATGTACAGTAGATTCGTATTAACAGAATGATAAATTCACCCAATCAATCAATACAACATGAAAATGTGCGCGTGCAAATCACTAAATCACGGGTCGAACTGATATACGTGACTTTCCTTGAAGTCAGTTAAACGCAGACAATTACGATCTTAAATAGTGACACTCATGACACCCATTCATTTGAGCAATACAGATTTTTTCAGACTTCATGTAACTAGGATTACATATACTAGGATGAAGCAAGGATAATAATATATTGCGCAAAACGTGTCCAAAGGAGAAAAAAGAGAGTTTATAAGTAATCAAATAATATTCTTATGGAACTTGGTAGTGGTTTGAATATTATATTTGTCGACGTCCAATTGATAAAGTTTTGTTTTTCCTCTTACAGTATTGGGAAAACATTTTCTAGAGCTATTTTAATTCCCTGCGTGTCAGTATGAGTAACTTGTTTGCAGGGGTAATTGTCGTTTCTCCTTCCTGAAAAATCATCGTTCCTCTATAACTTAACTTTCTCTCTATTGGTGGTAGAGCCAGTGTTCGATTCAAGGCATGACAAAAAATGTATACACCTACTTTCTCTGTATAGTTCTGTTACTGTCTCTGCAAATACATTGTAGAACTATTGAAAATTAAACTTATGAATTGTCATGAGACGTACTGACATTATAAATATAAAACAATTTTTCCAGATTAATTCCAGGCACTTGTCACGCGAAACGTTATTTTGTCTCGGAACTGATAAGTAGTCAAAACCAAACTCCTTTGCCGACCGCGTCATTCACGCTTCTGCTCTCTCTTCTCCCCACTTGAGGAAGCATTCCGGTCGACGCGAGCGACGGTGGGACTGAGGCTTTCACTATGGATGCTCGACAACCTCTCTCCGGACGATGGCTCTCTGCACTGCGCCTTCTTCTGGATGACGCTTGGCACAAGTAACTGCTTGGGATGGCAATCTGGACAAATTTTTGACGTTTCAATAGTCACTATCGTAGGAATGCAATAGTTAAGTTCAAACAATTTTATTTACCACTTCATTTTTTTTAGAATTTTGTGCTCACCTAAGCGATTTGACCTGTATAACTAGACCCTTCACCCCTCCGCCTTAAGCAACTACTCCGCGAAATTGTAGCTTTTCACTTCAATGTCCCAGTTCATATAGCTGTGACTACTGGAAAGCAAACCCTCCTTCTTCTATCCACCTCCTTCAATTTCTAGTATCACTAACTCTTACTATTACTAACTACTCCCACTTATACCTCCACGCGGACCAAGTTGTTGGTAAACCCAGCTAACCGGTACACCCTACCATCCACCTGCTACCCCCTATCATCCCATGTAGATAAGCTTGAATAGCACGCTACATTTCCCGTTTACAAATACTGCAATAAAAAAGAAAGTAATCTCCGTTAGATTATAAAACAATGGAATTGATACAGAAAATTTATTATTTACATAACAAAATTACACATCTCTGCTAGAGAGAGAGAGGGAGACAGCAGATGACAGACAAAAATAAACAATTTTAAAGTCCGATTTGTACAAAGTTTTCTTTGCTTTACCCCTTCTTTACCCCCTTCTTTCAGGTGAAGAAATCTATTCTCCAAAGCTGCACTCATTTAGTCGAACTAATAATTTTGTACAGCCTATTTATTAATAACTGTTTACAAAAGACTAAGGAAGGAGTCCAGAGGACTGAGAATTTGAAAAATTTGCTGTAAACTTTTATTAAACTCTTCTGTTTAATTCTTTATTTCGAAATAAGAATTCAAATAAGACGTCAAAAATAAGATAATAGTACTGACAATGAAACTCAAATCGTTCGTAAAATGATACTTTATATGAAATGATTCATTTGACACTCATTATGATCTGGACACAATTACCTTTATCAAGTCGAACTATATTCTAAATTTAAACTGTCACCTATCTACAAAAATATTCATTAAATTATAAACTTAAAAAACTTTTTCTTTCTTCATATCATAGAGCGACTGAATATTGTCTTCATTGCTGACATCGTTGCGCATCTTAACTCGTTCGAAAAAAGAAATTTGCGATAAAAATCAAAATTACCTAGTAAACAACATTAAAACAAAAAATCATGCCATCTTCAACCTAGAAACACATTTTCCTAATTTTTTAATACAATGATATATAGAATTTTATATAGAATATTTAATATAGTGATAATAAGTTTCTTCATTGTTATAACGAAAAGGCGTAGTTTATGCAATCCGTCATACGTATTTGAATGAAGAGACGGATTGCAAAACACCCTGCCCCATTATCATGGATTAGGATTCATAAATTCTACACAACGAACTACACGACTTTAGACGCCAAATATCTATTTTGTGATTTCCCAACCTCACAAAAATATTTCTTAGTGTATCACATTACCGGCAGTATATTCATTGGCCGTCCGTAGGTCTGTCCACTGAGAACATTAAATATTTTTGGACTGTAGTGTGAAACGAAAAACAGGACGGTAATGTGAAACATATTTCTAAAGAGACCTANAGTATATTCATTGGCCGTCCGTAGGTCTGTCCACTGAGAACATTAAATATTTTTGGACTGTAGTGTGAAACGAAAAACAGGACGGTAATGTGAAACATATTTCTAAAGAGACCTAGCATTTCATCCAATATAGTGGTCAAGTTGGAGATTATATTTTCTGATTCTGCAGTGATACAAAAAAATCAGTTAATTTTACAAGATAATATTATACTCATAAATAAAGAAATGTTAGTGGATCGTAATGTACACAACAAAAATACTTGATCCTTCCGTGATTTCTCGATGCATAGAAAACAAATCCACCTCATAACTTTTCACTTTTCCACAACGCTACGTGCAAGTAATACGATGCACTTTTCTCAAATGATAAACCCATCTAGAGACAACACAGGAGTATTTTAGTTCACTGGGCGTAATGTGAAAAAAATCAACACAGACGATGTTATCACAGAATAAAAATAATTATGAAAACAACACATATGGATAAAAAATTTATATTGAGATATATACAAATTACTTGATAGTTTGATGAATGTTATACCCTGAAATGTATTCCTCTACAAACTTCAAACTTTGATGCAGTAATGAGAATTTATACTTTTATAACCAAGTTTGAACACGAAGTTACTAGAAGTAGTATATCTGCATGCTTTAGATTATTCTTAAAAGAAGAACATTATTTCATATTCTAACTATATATCATGCCAGGAAGAGGCGAATTGTTCGTTTTATTCAGGAGGGATGTGTTTTGGCTCTCTTAAATGAGACTTACCACAGAATATGTTAGAATTTTGAAATTTTTAGTTCACAGTCGTATAACGATGAAACTCGTCGAAGACATAAAATACCCTATTTTAATTAAATGATCCAGACATGACAATATAAATTTATCACTGACTACATAGGAGACTGCATCGTTAAAATTAAATATATATACTTCGAAAAGTAAAGACATATAACACTTCACGTGAAACTGTAAGGAGTGAAAGTTATTGAAAAACTCGTGATAGAAACCTTCTGTGCAGAAATTAAAATGGGGAAATTTTTTATCAAACTTTTACTATGTACTAATCAGTAGAATATTTGGTTTACTGTCCTCTAGTATAGCAATAATGAGTGCTTGCATATTGTCTTTATTTCAGTCAGTATTGATATACTTTATCAATTTGAAATGGATGAGAACAATATAATTTTAACTGCATTTGATGTACCAACTCTCCGAATGACACTCTCCTGTATAGCATTACAGCATGTTGCCTGAAACACTTCGCCACGTCATCGCAACAGTCACGAATCCAATAGGAGAGGAGCTTGGGGCGGCCACTCTTCGAAAATACAAAATCAATATTTTTCAAATCACAAATATTTTTACCTTAATTTATACTCCTAATTTTTGTAGGTTTATTGTGTATTTGAAGGGTTTGATTGAAATCGCTGTAAATCACAACTGGGCATCCTTAACCCCCACAGAAGGCTACCTCCCTAAAATTAATTTGTCACTGGATACTACACTCTTATTGGGCGTACTCCTTACCGGACGATAACCAATTTATATCATCCTTTGAATATTTCTTTCTGCTGAAATAAAGCATCTGACGAAACATGTTCGATCTGAAACGCGACGCTTCTGGGTGAACCGTTCGTTCCCGCTGCTTCTCCTGCTAACATTCACGCGTCTCATATGAACTGAGTTGAACCCTGTAGCTATTCATGCGGCTCACTCGTGCAACTTCCCGTCTCACATGAACTGAGTTGAACCCTGCAGCTACTGGGTCAGCCGCTCCTTCTCCAAAGCAGGGCTTTCTCCTCTCGTCCTGATAGTCCTTGATGGCTACCGCCCACGCCGGCCGGCCTCCTTCCCGCTCCCATCCATCCGGTGTCAGCTTTCTCCAAGGACACAGAGAAAGGAGGCAGAGATAGTGGAAACAAGGTGAAGGGCTTGAAAATGATGAGATATGTCTTCGGTAAAAGAAAGAAGAGAAAAGTTGCCCACAGATAAATCTTACAAACCAACACTTAAGTTCGGGAGAATGTTAACTAGGAATTACAAAATAACAATCAAACTTCGGCAAACATTGTCAGGTGAGAAAGTAATTTTTATCCACAATCAAATCGATAGGCAGAGTATACAATAAATGCAAACGAAGAGAAAGGCATAAATGTAAGAAAGGTATCGTTCCCTCTGTATAGTATCGCTGTGACATACAAAATTCATGTGAAGGCCAAGGTCACAAATATTTACAACGTTCATGATAACTTATCAAATATTTTCAAAATTTGGTTATGATAGCGAGTTTTCTTTTTTCCACATTCATACAAAGAACTACGTGAGGCAACGTATGCTCTCTTTTAAATACATTTTCTTTTTAATTTTCATAAGATGAGTAAGTTACTTTACGTAGGCTCGTAACAGCATTAGCATTATCGTCCTTAGACTAATCTTACATGACTCACCGATTAATGAAATGTATCAAATTAAAAAGGCGTTTATTAATCTTGTAATGGTTACCCGGCAGGTGCAATTTTAAAACTCTGCATCATCTACAGCCATGTGAATTTGACGACGAACCGGGACTTGAACCCGGGACCTCCCTCTCTAACCGCCGAAGAGCTGTCCTCTGCACTTCTTGTCTCTTCTGCCAAAGCCAATTCCAGTGAGTCTTTGACGCATCCCAGGCAGGGGATAACTGCCCACTGGCGACGGGTAGTGCAGAGAACAGCACCTCCGCGGCCACAGCGGGAGGTCCCGGGTTAGAGACCCGGTGCGTCGGCAAATTCACATGGCTCTAGATGATTCAACCTTTCCTCCACAAGTAGGCACTCGGAAGTTAAAAGTCTAACTCTGTTACAACCTATCCCAAATGCAAGGTTCGTTATAACAGAGTTTAGAGAGACTACAATTGGGTTCAAAATTAATATAAAAATTTCTGGTAATGAGCAATTAGCAATGTTTAGTGTTGTAAGTAACTTAAGAGCTTAATTGTTCCTTTGTTTTCATTCACATGTTTAATTTTCTTGTATGTAAAATATGTTATTTTGATTTGTGCTATAGTTATATGAAACTTCGTAAATGTTTTTGTCTGTAATTCTGGTATCTGTTTTGAACTTAAAGGGCTTGTAGGTAAATAAAAACAAATATTTTAACAAACTCAAAAATGGAAGGGGGGTGTTTTTCTTACAGTATCATGACACTTAAATCTAAAAAACTGACATAATTTATAATTTTCAAGCTGATATGGTACCAGTTTTATCGTGTTTAGAGAAAACTGAGGCAGTCTCCTACCAAAAAACTAGTATAACATTTGCAATTTTTAATATTTTGAAATGTAACTTCAAATTGTTTACCTGTAACATTTTCTAACCACATATTAGCATATAAATGTTATTAAATTTAAACGTTTTTATGAATAATAAAAATTAAACATACAAACTTTGATTGGTATTACCCCTAGCTTATTCCTTTTTAAACAATAAGGAATATGATGAGTTCCAGTATCATATTTTTTATGAAAACCTGATATTTATGTTTACTACCTAATGTTAGTTCTGTAAAAAAGACAAAACAAAAATAGTGAAATGTTAATTTTGATGAAGAATTTTTTACTTTATAATGAATATTTCTATCATAAATCAAACAAAATGATACAGTATTAATGACGTAATGAAAACCACTCGCCATAGCAACTGCTATTACCCGGGACAAATGTTTTTATCTAATAAAAACTAGTAAAAAATATTAAATTTGTGCTTAAATCACTGTAGTTGAGTTGAACAGGACTACAATATTGAAGCAACATTTTCCTTGCACTGGGAACAAACAGCGATTGCCAAGATGGCGTGAGTTCAGGTGTTAGTTCTAGAGACATGAGAATTGACGGCACATGTCAATTGTGTTCTCCATTGCCGTCTTAATTTAGGTTGGAAAATGAATTTGTTAATTGTAATATTTTATAAGAAACAGCGTAAAAACATACTTTCTTGTTGTTCTGCAGAATGTACATGAATCAGAAATAAACCTAATACATGTCACTAAAACTGAGATAGAATATTTGTTATAGTTTTTCGAAAATCCGGTTAATAATTTCAGATAATTGTTACCGAAAAATTCAGCTTGTGTGACAAAGTATTTTATAATTTAAAATGAACTTATATGATTCAATTCGGTAGGTAAATAAACATTTTGACACTTTTAAAACTTAATATCTCTGTAACTAAGTATGTAGTTTTCTTTTGTTTTAAGACGTTTAGAAAGTGTTTTATTTTTATTGTCATTTCAAATGTCGCTCATCATGTCCATTTCTTCAATTTATCAATCCGCTACCCATTACAAATAAAAAGTGGGACAATAAGAGAGAAGTCTCATAACTAGATTCATAAGAAGGAACGCTTTAAAGGTTTGTAAAATTGTATATTATTGCTCATAATCTTGATTTAAAAAGTTGCACATCAATAACTTAGTTGTATAAAATAATTATAAAAAATTATAACAATATAAGTAGTTTTAAAGAAAATATTGTTACTAAAACTTTTAAAGTTTCTGAGGTTTCTTTGACTCTTACATTGTCTCTTATTTTCCCCGTGTCTTTTTGCCTTGGTTTCCTTACTTAACTTGCATAATTAAAAATTATGGTCTATAATTTTCTAAAGCTCATTTGCTTTATTGGTAAATTATTGACTTATCTACGTCCAGAACGTTTTTGGCTAAACACACAGAAATTTTTGTAATACATTCTTGGGTCGACTAGAAACATGTAAACTTGATTTATGTATTTTTTATTTTTGAGCAGTTTTTTGGCATGGCTTGTTAACCATAAGTGATATCTAGTGACATCTACTCGAGTCAATCACTTGTAATAAATTTGGGTAATGGTATATCACAGATTACTGTAAATTAAAGCATGAAGACATATACCTTACTGTGTAAGGGATTTCGAAATAAATTTAAGTCAAGAAAGATACATTTTTGTAAACATTTACGAGAATAAGGTTTTTACACTTTATGAATTGTAAAGTAAAAATTATCGCACCATGAAGATGCACTCCGCATTTTTTGTGAATTTCTTGTCATCAACTAAATGTAAATAACGAAGTACTTCTTGAAATTTGTTTCGTATGATGCTGTTAGCAACCAACGTGTTGTTACAATCACATTTTCTTTCCCAAAACATTCTCTAGCGAGGAAATAGTACATGCTAGTTTAGCAGAAGAATGCCGATAAAGATACTCATTTGTTGAAACGAGAGTAAAATATTAGAAAGCTTTGTTAACAGTAGCGAACGTGAAACTGCGTGTATCCAGAAGCTGCATATTTTCTTCGTGTGTGAAAATGTAAAAAACTCAATTGGATGGTTCTTTTCTAGAAGAAAGATAACTGAACAGCGGGGAGGCTAAGTCTCATCAGTGTGATGAATATACTAACAAGATCAATATCTTCTTTTATCAGTCTCCTAAGATCAATATCCCATCCTGACCCGGGTTTTTCTCCGGTTTTCCTTTTGGTAGAGGTGGATTTAATCATGAATGGGAATGTCCTTAATACTTTTGTAACTAATAATCTAGAATTTTCACTGCATTTAAAATCTACGATTATTTTGGAAACAATAAATGGTTAATAGCACGTATCTCCTAAATATTTTTATAAATTATTTATTAAATCTGCAACTGCCCTTGGGCTCTTGATCGAAATTAATGGAATTGTCCCGTGCTTGTTCCGAAGAGAAAATTAGTTTACTCCACGTGATCATATGCAGTTTGCTACTGCTTTTTTGACAATAAAGTTTATTTATTTATTTGTCCATTTTCTGCCACTTTTTTCTTCTTGGGCACAAGCCTGCCTTCAATTCTGTTAGACTATCCTTTTATTGGAATCGAATTCCATCTGTAGAGGTTCTCTTTCCCTAGGATTTTAAACGTTAGTACAGGTATCACTGGTCTCAAGTTTTATATCTTCTTCAACGATTCTCTCTTGATTCTTTTCTATGTCTAGTCCTGAAAGAGAGTTTGGCTTAGTCACTAATCCATCTTTATTCCTTCTTCAGTTTACCAAATTTCTGCCGGGGCTTGAAGTTGACGTTTACAAAGGCGATTCTTCGTCCCCCGAATACTTATCTGTTTCATCTCCGGGACCTTGCTCGAGAGGTTCAGAATAAGAAATCAACTTGTGACAAATCGTCATTTTCTATGAACCTGTCCAGTTCTTTTAAAATGTAATAGGTCCGCAGAGATCATTGATAACTAAAATGAAAATATAATTTGTTCGTATAATTCATCTGTGAAGAATGTTTGATGGTAAATAAAACACACGTATGTTGTAATGACATAAAATAAATTAAACAAAACGACTTCAGAGGAAAGTGTGATTATTTAGCATTACATATTGTTAGTACATAGTATACAACGTCAACAGCCAGGTGAAAATTGCGACGAACCGGGACTCGAACCCGGACCTCCTGCCCTGGTCGCAGGTTTGCTATCCACTGCACCACCCGCCTCGACTCCCAAGTCTGTACGCAACCTCCACCTGATCTGATCCGGTGAACCTGGGTCACATCCCCCTTCAGGAAATAAGTGACCACAGGCGGTTCCAATGCTGGTACCTCTTAAGCCCGGTTTTCGCGTACCTACGCGTCGGATGCAATAGTATATGCACTGGTTTACTTGAAATTGATTGTCGCCTGAACGTAACAAGATAATCAGATTACTTTGGGTGAAAAATGGAGCATCTTTAAATGGCTAAATTCTGAATTTAGCTGGCTTTTAGGGGTCTACAATAACTGCAAAAAAATCATCAAAAATACAACACTTTTGTTCAATTTTTTTACATTTAACTTTGGCATTACTTATTTTTAAAAAATCTATAGATAACTCCGAAAAAAATTCTGCATAAATTCTACATATCATTAATACAATATTCTACTCGAAGAGTTCGTAGAGAATAATTGTAGCAGCCGAAAAATAATATTTTAAAAAAGTAAGTAAAAATTTATTATATAAAACATAATTTTTTAAGATATTGGAAAGGTGACTTAGAAAACATCCAGGACATGTTTTTTTGACACGCAGAAATATGCAATAACAATGGCGAACTCGAAACTGCCAATTCACCGTTCTTATACAGCTACTCCCTTGAATGATCACCGAGGAAAAGATTATTTCCTTATAATACAGAACTCCAAGTTAATGTGTTTAATTAGTAAAGAGACGGTCACTGTATTGGAAGAATATAACGTTTAAAGACATCATGAGACAAAACATATTGCTGTTTAGTGCACCATTACGACAACCATCAAGGCAAGTTATTTTGTTGCCATGTTTATTGTAAAGAAAATGGAACCATTTACGGATGGTGGGAACTGGTGAAGGACTGTTTGGAAGTAGTTATAAAAGATATTTTACCTGATAAAGCAAATTATTTTCAAGTATCAGTCTTTTACACCAAACTATATATTGTGGTATTGATGACATTTCAGCTGAAATAGTAGTAAATTTACTTGATGAAATTAACGAATTCAAAACATTCTTTGCAATTTGATGGTGAGGATATTTCAGACACATCTCAACTTGTGATAAATATTGGTGTGAATGATTCATTCTGAATTGACGGAAGAAATATTAAATCTTTTACATTTAAAAGGCACTACCAGAGAAAATGTTTTCCAGGCGATCGAAAAATGTTTAGTAAAAATAGTTTATATTTTGCGGCTCCTTACGGGTTAACAACAGATGGAGCACCTGCTATGGCAAGTCAAAATAAGGAAGCTCAAAAATGACATTAAATGATTTTTTAATCATAAGATTCGCTTGTTATTATTTAAAAAGGACCTAAGAGTCTCTTTAACGCAGTACATGAGGAGTCGCGTGGGCGGGGTAATTGTGAATAAGTTTTCAATGTTCTTCCACGGTTCAATTTCAATGACAATTCGTAAGAAATATACTTTTATGCACACCTCTATAACTTCTACTTCACAAATCTCTTGTATCGAACATTCCAAGTATGAAATTTCCCACGCTTATTCGTCTGTTTACAATTACCCCCGTTTTTATAACTACCCCGAGAACAACGGGATAATTGTAAACAACGAATTCTCTCCTAACATAAGTAATGAAAAAAGTGACGGTATGGGCGTATGTCACTGAAGTTGTAGGGACATTAAATTGTATCTTAACCTTTGTAATACGATCCTTACATTTACTCCTATTCGATGTTTTCATTTACCCAGTATCCCATTTTACTTGTATATTTTGATACAAATGCCATAAAACACTAACTGCTAGTTTCATTGATCATCAGAACGTCCTAGAAGCCAGAATTGACTCATTTTATTTTCATTTTACGTATTTTATTGGTTATTTTGCCGGATAAACTCTATACATCAACCATGTATTCAGACTCATTGTAATCATATTGTACTTCATACACAAAAATATGGGGAAAATAAGTCCTTTCAAAAACGGAAAATAGCGACGTGCTAGTTTTAATCATTGAAATGGGAAGTAGAACTATTAAAATCTATTTAAAATGTGTTTATGTTAGGTTGAAATATCTAAATCAGAACCACAACCCATTCCTGGATGTTTAAATGACATTAATAGTCCTATTAACAATACCAGTAACAGTTGCCAGTGCTGAGAAGTTTCTAACGCTCAAAATTAATATAAAATTATTGGACACCTCTCAAGAACGGCTCTCATTTTCTACTTTGTCATTTGTGACAATTGAGCGCAAAACAGTAAACCAACTGAACTTTGACGAACTTATTGATGAATATACAAAAAATTGAAGTAACTTTTCTATAGGATATCATATTATGTACTGAACTTTTTTTCTCCCCTTCCCTATGAAAATTTCATACAGAAATGAATTATGGAGACACTTTTTCCTTATGTTCCAATGAACGCGTCTGCGAGGTGTTCGTCAAGGAAACTTGGCTCGCCTTTAGACTCTCTGAAGTATTTCAAAACAAATAGTGTTTGAATCAAGTGTGAGTAAATGACTTGACTTGGGTCCGAGTTTGGACTCTTTCAATGGCGTCTACCAACGCTTATGTCACGTCCAAACCGTCTGCCATCATTTTTCCCATCATTGGCAGGCTGTGCACGACTTGTGTACAAATAATGAACAATAAGTAAATGGGGTGACTTGTCTCCTTTTTTCAATTATATAAATTAAGTTATAAATATGTTCGTACGTGAACCGGTTGACAGACTTACATTTTTTATACTACCAATCAACCATCATCTATTGATAAGTATTATAAACTTAAACTTAAATCAGACGACAATTTTTGTCGTTGGCTCTCATACTATACGGTGAGGTGGTGACAACACTGTAATACCGATGTGTTTGGCCCTTGGCACCCACATGACTAATTATATCACATTCAATTACAGGAAGTACCTCAGAATCAGGAGAATGTAGAAGAAGGGTGTCAAAAGGAAACCCTACATCTGCCAAATTAAATCTCTGGAGACCAGTATACTCAGTTTCTTGCAATTTCAACCTTCTTTTGTAGTGGCTTTTCGATAGTATGCAATTTATTCCAAAATCTTTTGTCATATTTCCGTCATGGGTTTAGAATGCCAATGTTCAAATTACGACAAAGCAAAATATGAACATCAGTAGTCACAGCTATATGAACTGGGACATTAATGTGAAAAGCTACAAATACTCTGGCCCCAGTGGGAATCGAACCCGGGATGACTAGGTGATTAGCGACCACACTACCACCTGGGCCACGGGTGGGGCTACGACGCTCAAGCACTTTGTCACTACACACTACGGAAAACTACACGACAACAGTATTTGTCTTCTCGAAGACGTTATGCAAGTCGGAAGTGGGGTGGAGTAGGTTTCCAAACTAAATAATTATTATTCCTACGAAACATTAAGAAAAATAAATCCTTAATTACCTTCTCTTCCTAAATGTGCGTGGCGCTGACACATGTACGTTTTATTAATGTTGATAAACCGTCAAAAAACAAATCGCCTGCCTTTTCCACCTCTAAATATTTCCACCCTAGGCAACCACCTAGGTTGTCTATGTGGTCGAGCAGATCCTGAGTGACTCCCATAGCGGCGCTCAGATCAGTTGTGTACATTTACCCTTTGTTTACAATTACCCTGCCTGATCCTACCAATGAGATAGAGCACCACAACTGTCGGAAAAATGGGAACAAAATGTTTTGTTTTATTTTTGTGATTAATTGCAAAATATATGTGTAGAACGGCCAATATGTCATCAATAAATATTTCGAATTTTAAAATACAAAATTTGCTCATATTGTGGTTTAGAGGGGACTTAAGTGTCGCCTACACTACACAAAGAGTCATGTGCTTATGACATGATAAAGCATCAAAAATGTTGATAAATTGAGAAAACTATTTTCTAAATTTATTTTGTGTTTTATCGGAAAATATAGGAGTAGATCGGTCAAAATTGACCTCAAATGATTTTCCGAATTTTTCATGAAATTTCGAAAAGCTTTCCCTTTTATTGTTTAGAGAGAACCAAAATGACGTTCTGATCCAACACAGTTGTGCCTATGACATGATAAAGCTCTTGCGTTCTGCATTGTACTGTCTGAGTTAGGGATTGCAAACGTCTTATGCTCGTTTCAACCGACTCGGTCTATCCGACTGGCCGCACGCAGAACGCAGCGGTGAAAGGATGGGGATGTGGCAAGCGGAAAGGGGTAATTATTTGCGCACGAAGTGGCGCGCTTCGGAAGTCTTCCTGGAGGTACGAGCGCCGTGGCAATGACCTTCTGCCTGCTGGCTCTGGTTGCTCAAGTCACCAACAATCCGTGAGTGTAGACGATATGTCTGCGTTCATCAGTGCCGTTAATGTACTGTAACGTGAACTGGATGTACTGAAATATTTTCATGTATCAACAAACAGATTTATTATATTGCAAGCAATGAAGGGAAATGTTTCTTCATTTTTAATAAAAATAGATCGAATAAATCCAAGAACTTCGGTCCTTCGTCCGATATGACGACCCATGTTAATGAGATGGCAGGAGATTAGACAAGAATGATACATTTATATTTTAAGATTTGTCAGAAAATTTGTGTTTTATTCCTAAGGTTCTAAAAATGTTTAGCATTTGTGAGTTTTAACATGTATTTAAGTATCTTTAGCGAATTCTTTCATTCTTCTTTAGTACTAGTGGATATATTAAAATTCGTTTAATGATTATTTCAAGGTCCCTTTCAAAGACAAAATAGAGAAAAGACGATCGAAAATTTAAAACTATACACGCAAAATACGTCATATCTTTTTCCATTTTTTTTCGAATAATTGAAGAAATGTGTAACGTGCGTAAATGTTCCAGTTTCGTGGATTGGGATTTGTATGACATTTTTCCATTATGGATCATGTAGGACCAGCAGGAAATTTAATCAAAATCAATTACAATTTATTCAGATCAAAGTAAATTACGAATGACAGTTGTTTTACGCAAAAAGAAATGTTAAAAACTTATACGATTTCATAATATTCGTGAATAAAATAATGCACTTAAAATTGTCACAACAGCTATTTCCTTTTAATTCTTGAAAAAAAAAAGTATTCAATTTCAAGTTCTTCATATTTTGCTTGCTGACTTCCAAAAATATTATCTATAATACTTAAAATCAAGAAATCTTTAAATTATTATTGTAAAAACTAAATCCACGGATCCACGCACACAAAGGTGTTTTTTTCTTCATTTTAAAAGGAAATAGAGCAAATAAATCCATTTTGCAAAACAATTTTGATCCATCGTCGGATTTTCTTGAATGTTACGATTTCACCCACATATGATCAACGCTTTGCACAGACAGGTCATTTTTAGAGTGATTACCAACTTCATATTTAACTCTCCTATTATTTTTCATTGCTTAACTGCTTGAGCTCCCATTCTTTGATTTTGCTTTTGTTAGTGAGTCCTTCAGAATCTCATACAATTATGTAGAAATAATAGCATTGAATAGAAATATTCCACTGTTCTAAAATAGTCGTAAGATTTAGAATGCTAACTGGTATTTGTTTCCGTGATTGCCATTCACTGATAGATTTCAAGTATTTTAGTCTTCATTCTTGTTTTATTTGGGTTTAAAAGGATGTAAATAATATCACAGAACCCTATTGTTATATTATAAGAACCCTCCTTAACCCTCTTAACTGATCTAGCTTTTATTTGTAGAACCAACGTATTAAAAGGAGATGCAGACATTGCCAACTGCGGGATATCTAACACACTCCCTCTGCGTCAATTTTTTTCATGAAACAACAAAAAATCATGAATATGCAAGTACATGAATACATAACAAGAAAGAGAAAAATAAGGTAATACAAATTCAGTTGTTTATGGCGAAAAAGTAGTCTTATAAAAAACGGATCTCCTGTAATGGAATGATTGGTAGGCTTGTAAAATATTAAAAAGTAACTGCTTTAAATATACTTGATCCTTACATAATTAGTGTGTCTAAAATTATTTGGGTCATTTTAATATGACTTTGGATGTCCACGAACAGAGTTATCTTTGGTTTCTTTCTCATCAATAAGGTATTTCAGAACTTTCAGTTTGCAGCAGTGGTCACCTGCAATATATTCATCTTCTGTTGATTACGGTTTCTTTGTACTGCATACTACAGGTCCTCTTGCTGTCATTATCTCAAAACCGCTTGTGCTTTTTCTGTCCAGAAAATCAGAGACTCAATAAACTTTAACTGTCAGTAAATTGTCAGTTTGCTTCTTGAAAGGGATTCCATTTCCTAGATCAAGTTACAGGTATCGCAATGTACTCTTTGTATTGGCGACACCTTTCTTAGATAGGTTGTTTACATCAATAATTTACATCAATGTCGGGTCTTTTTCAGAACAGGTTTCCACCTCTCTTTCTGAATAGAAAGTTTTTTCTGAAATTTTGATTTCTCTTTTTCATATTTATCATGGTGACTCACTGGAGTACACACTCCCCTTGCATATTGCATGCCATGTTTCATAACAACATGCTTGGCTTTTGGCTTGAGTAAATTGGTTTCCTTTAGTTTATCTCCATACCCAAATATGGCCAAGAATTTTAAATGACTGACATATCGAACTTAACTATTTAATTTCTTCATCGGTGTCAATATTTCTGCAATATACAGAAATTTACAATTTATTTGGCTTTCAAACATACTTCTGTTAGATCTTAAACGATGAAGATGTTCGTTTTTTTCAGAATCCAGTCAGCTTCATATTTCACTGATATTGAGCGTATTTTAAACCATACACTGATGTGTCCTTCTTTTACAAACAAACTTTGTTTGCTTCTTCTTTCCAAGACTTGGTTCTTATTTCATGAAACATGATGGAACCTTTGCACTGACTTGCTCTTAGAGGTTCCAGATTATTTTCTTGAAAATATGGTCTATTATGTTTTCTCATTTTGTTATTGAGTAATACTAAAGCTGTACAACTATTCAAAAATTTGAATTTGAAAATTTCAAGAACAATGAATGTAGATTTTGTTATTTTGTTATTTTGTTTATTATTTCCTGTAAAATTCTACTTCCTAAAATTTTTTGTAGTGTTTTCTCCAGAAAGAAAAAATTTATTCTATCCTTTTCTAGGTTCTTCGTATCACCATGCGACGATTCCCGGACACCTTCTTTGTTTTCATATTATTTTTTCGTGTTTTCTTTCCTCATAATTATTTCCTTGATCTTCATCCAGCCAGTGTTGGATCTCCACAGTGTTGGTTCTTCACTCCATATACACTATCTTGATTTTCCTTTCTTGAATTTCTTTGTAAATACTTCATCCGTGGAAGTGTGTGTCTTCTTGGTTCTTGTTCCTCGCTGTAAATTATGTTGAAATATTCCTACAGTATTTTCTCTTTCTCTCATCTTCCTCGTCGATTATTGTCCATAAACTGGTACGTCTTGCAGTCTTTTTCTAGTCGCGTTAGACTCATCGTATTCCTTGCTTCTCATAGAGACGTTTCCTTCCACGTCTACTACAATTCATACATATTGCCCCCTTTTCTCACACATTCTGCTTAATCGTAGCGTATTTCCCTACAGTGTCCACATTTTTCTCATTGTTCTTCTCAATTTTTGCTAATATATCAGTATATTTCACACCGATGGTGTAATTCGTATATGCGAACCGATCGTAACTCTGTGTGTGCCCTCACTTGTCTTATAATTTTCATTAAGTTCTCCCCATTTTGTCCCACTGTTTCTTGTTCCCCATTTTTTAGTTACTCCTGCACTTTATTTGGTCACGCCAGCGTATATCCTCCAATCGTTTTCCGCGTGAACCTTCCCCAGCCTCTGTTGTACTGTGCCACCAACAAACTTCACCAATTTTTGGTCTGGTCCTCAAATTTTCTCATTTGTCTCGTCGCCTTCCTTCTGTAACCCGTTATTTAAAGTTTCTGTTAACTTGCTGAAACGCTCGTCCATCACATATATTATTTCTTTCGATGGTACATTTAATGTCTTCTTAATTTTGTCACCCATTCTCCTCAATCTATCTTCTAGCTTCTCACTCACAACATTTATAAACCCCTGGATCGTCTCAATGTATTTTCGAACTTACTCAGTCTCTCATCTTTTCTTGTAACCTCTTTCAAACATTCCCTCTTTTATTGTAACTAACTCATTTCTTCCTGTCTTTGTCTCCCAAGCTTCTATTGTTGTCTTAGTCTCCATACCTCCTATTATTATCTCCCGTATCTTCGACATCATTTCGACCTCGTACTCTTGCATTTTTCGTTAGCCTATCTACTCAAACTTCTGTTGGATACGTTTTGCGAATTTTCATAATCTTCGCTCTCTATTTTCTTCTTCCCATGCTTACGCATTCCCTAGTCTATCTTATTCCCCTCTTTTTTCTCCCTCACCACCAACCAAGTATCTCGAAGCTCTTCAACTCTATTGACATTTACTAGCCTCGACTATTGTCATTTCTTTATGGTGTTGATGCTATTAGTACACCTCTTGGTACAAACGGATGACGAAGTAGAAGATTGATACTATTAGTTCTTAAGGATCTAGAGGTCGTTTATTTCCCCTCTCGACGGTCTTGGTCTCCAAAGGGCCGTGCCAAAAAAAAGTGTCATCGAAATTTTATCGAGTCCTTATTTTCACCACACTTAAGCTTTAAAATATGTTTTAGCCACTGTGAAATTAATTCTACCAGCAATGCAACACAATATTCTTTTGACTTCTTACTTTAACTTGTTCTAAATTTTTGTAGGATTAGTATCTGAATATCGTGTAATATTGGTATTTGAAAACCCGCTCCGATGCATTAACGTAAGTTGACCATATTTAAATTCAAACTTTAGTTTTTCCAACCCTTTGGAACGAAATCTCTCCAGTCTCAACTGGACATTCTCTTTTACTGAAACAAAAATCAAACTTGAAAATAATATACAAATTTCCTTTACCGAATCCGTGTTAAGCACGTCCGTAGCTACGAGAACCAACTCAATGCTTTTTTAAATTTATTCATTCATTTATTTATTTTAAAACATTTTATCTGCGACAGTACAAAAAAAATGCACGTTAAGAACAAAAGGATACTCTATATACCAGGAGTTTCATAAAACGTACTCGTATCTCTTAATATTATCCAAATAAATAAATTTTCATTAGAAACAAAAACTATTGGCCACATATTAAACGTAATATAAGAATGAATAAAACAAATATAAACTCCCATTAATTTTATTTACATTGTTCACTTGACGGTTGGATTGAGTAATAAATACTCCCTTGTTCCTTCTTTTCCACTAAGAGCTTTCCTTTAAGCATATATACCAGGTCAGGGTCCAAAGGTTTCTTCTCCAACAGTAATAGGTGTTCTCCTCCGCCTTCGGTATCTGGCTCCTACTTTCTTGACTTCTAAGTTCAAGGGCAGGTACCCAAATAACACCTGAAATCAACGGTTGTGGTAGTCCTTTATGCGTCGCAGATAGCTAGCAGAGGAAGTCTTGTTTTTCAAGTTTGAGCTCCAATTAATCCCCTCTTGAATGACCGATGAAGTTTGAAGAACAGATTTTTGGCGCTTATTGTCACCATGTGTGCGTATTCAACAAATTGTGGGTTTGGAATCCAGCAGTGCACCCAACTACTTCTGCACCCTAACTGCACTAAAAGACTAATTATATTTTATAATGAGTCGTATGTTGGCTTTGAGTGTGTCTTTCACAATTTTGAGAGTAATCTTTTCAGAGACAGTTATGTTTTTGGTGCGTAGTTAATCACATATGTCCAAAGAGCATAGTTTTTTTAAGATGTGTCATTTGTTCAGCGTTCTTGTTCCCCATCTTTTATTTACAACAAGAACGCAGGGATCTTAGAAAGAGTACAGAAATACCCTTTACCCTTGTCGATGCTCTTGGTGATAACCTCACATCAGGTGGTCTTAGGAAAGCGATATTTTATCTGCGGGAAATCAGACGCTCCAGTGCGGGAAGATTGAGTGACATGTTTCTTCAGTGCTGCATATTATTTGATACGTGCGTAGATCGTATTACGTGAATAGTCATAATGCTATTTGAAGAAATAACACCAAGGGAACGAGGTGTATTATGTCTCTTAGGATATGTATAATGAAGAGATTTTTTGGTCTAATGTAGCAGAAGTTTCTAAAATTCAATGAAAAAATAATTCCTAACGTTATTGGAAAAAAATTGTTGAGATAAAATATTCTTAACAGTCATAGAAGAAACTGAAACCAGAGATGTAAGATGCGTTACGAAAGATAAGAAAAAATGAATAGCTGACTGTATCATCTCTTTAACATAGATGGAACATTTATCCGACTTACTTTTGTTCGACAGAAATTTACTTTTTTATATTGCAAAGAAATCTCTTTTTGATTTATTACCAAATTAAATTAGAATATAGCTGGTCTCTTGGCTTGAAACTTGCGTGAACAATACCTTGATAAATTATTTATCATTTGAAGTAGAATAGAAATCTTACTTAGCTAACAACCTCTCAAAACCAAACTACGGAATTTGCAAATTGAGGTCGGCTTGCATGTCAGGGGTAGTTAAAGGATTTTTATAATAAACAATTCGAATAGAGTTACATGTCAAAGGCGGCCAAATACAGAAGACCACTCCAAAAATAGCACTTTCATAATTTTTATTATTAACACTGGTGCAGACTGAGAAAAGTATATGAGAAAGTATGTGCAATTGTTTTGCACCATTAGTTGTTTTTTTTACTTTGTAATGCATTACTAACAAAACGAGATTTTTTAAACAGTTTATTTTCAACTTTTTAGTCTTTAACTCTAATCAAGATAATTTAAATTTATTATTATACGTGGTTAAATTCTGAAGTGAGTATTTTCAATACGTGAATTGTGAGGTTAAAGATAGCTCATTGATCTGATTCTTCTGCACATATACTCTCCACTTCATTTAGAACATCACTATTACACAGCGTCTTTCCTGTTAGTTTTGAGCAGTCAAGTTCTTCTATTTGCAAACCATTAAGCGATTCTCAAGTTTTTTACGTTTATTTCGTTTTATACTTTTTAGTAAAAGAATTTATTTTTTATGTATTTATTTACTTATTTATTTATTTATTTGGCATAATAATTTAGCTTACTTGCTCAAATGTAGACAATACTAAAACAACTTTTTAAATTCAAGCTTTTATTTAATAAAAATAGTATAAATATAATAGCGTACGTGTGGTTCACCTACTGATAGCATAGAAATCCTTTTGAGAGATGATCGTAATGCTAAGATAAGAACCTACTTACGAAGAAGTTAAATAACGAAAAGGCGTAGATTATGCAATCCGTTAAACTTATTTTTAAGAAGAGACGGATTGCGTTTCAGGGGACGTTTCCCGAAAATAAACCGCTGCAAGATATCTCAGAATAAAATCGTAATTAAAAAACTGTTTAAAGAGAGTTTATATTTGAGATAGGGGGCAGCCGGAACTTCTTTCAAAAAACTGCAAGACATCCGAAACAAAAGCTTAAGATGTGCACTGATGGTCACTTGGTTAGTATCTAATGAGCAAATCCATAGATAACTAAACATTAAACTATTGAGAGAACATATTAGTAATTTGGTCATAACATTCTCCAGTAAAAAACTCCAATCTTCCAAGCTCCCCTCCTTCCCATACATTTAATTTAGGAAAGTCCTTAAGAGAAAATAGTAGGATCAAATCCCGATATCTTAAAGACACGTTTAAACCACCCTAACTTTAAAAAATAATATAACATGTAATAGTTAAACCTGTGCAAAATTAAGATTATTAGTTTAAATTAACATAATGATTAACTGGAGGTGTCTCATTAGATTTCCTCACACTAATGTTCTTGCTGTCTCATGTATACTTGCAAATTGTAATTGTAATTGTAATTTTAGTTTATTTCTAAATGTATTTTCGTTGTTTAAACGTATACATTATGTAGTCCAAAAAATACTTGTAGAGCAGATCACTGCTGATTCTGGTTTTCCGAAATAAAAAAAAATTGAGTTAGACATCAAATTGCATTGTCATCGGGTTTAAGTTTCAGCTCGATCGGATCATCTAAAGTAGGTGTAAATGGAGTTGCAAGATTTGTTTACATACATACAAACAAAAATAGTAATGAAACTAATCAAAGCTCTTTAAAATAGAAATACATACTCGTATGCGATCTATCATATAAAAAATTCATATTTAGTGTGCATATTGATTTTGAGGATAACTCTGAATATACATCTTTCCTGAAATATATTTCCACCATATTTAATTATCACTGATTTCTTGTAACTCAGAAAATAAATTAAATGCAAAGACTGTTCCTCGCTGTCGAACTTGTATGCGTAATTTTCCGAAAAATCGCAATGCACAAGTGCTTCTGACTCACGACGTCTCCTTTTCAGATTGTCTACCATTTGGAAACAATGTTCAAACACGATTTTAAGCAAAAAAAATCTAAGTGAAAATATTCCCACGTGGTTTTAAATGCTTTCAGTGAACCGTTTGGAGGAAGTCTCACATATAGATGTCAATAATCACTTTCTGTGTAAAATTCTTAAAATACCGCGGACCGGATTTTTAATTCGAGCTTTCAATTTAAATGCCTTGAAATGTAAAGCAAAGAAGTTTGAGGTGACGTTAAATTTTATTTTCTTGTTCGCTTTCTAATGTTCGTTATAGGAAATAATAAGCCAGTTAAGCATAAAGGTTCAATCTAAAAAAAGACAGTTCCTTGTGGTTATGAAAAACCTTAAATACATATTGGTGTAATGATACTTTTTTAATTTTGGCTTAATTGCAAAAGATTTCTTTTAAAAATTATTCACCAATAAAACTATATTAAACAGCAAGTGAAAGTTAAAGTTTCAATCATACACCTTCCCTGAAGCCTCACCATTTCCCCCACAAAAATCTGAAATAGAAGATTTAACTGCAACTACTAAATTTCTCAGTCCTCAGTCATGTTCCTCAGTCCTTTGGAAGACAAAGAGACAAAAAACCGAGAACAGGAGTGTTGTTGTTGTTGTTTTTTTTTCAAACATTTCAGATCCTATCGTTTGAATGACGCTGAAAAAAATTGTGTCTTTGAAAGTTGAGGACTGAGAAAACGAATTGATGTATTAACGGAATCACAGCCATTTGGTGTCATGAAAGAGGCTGGAAGTCTTTTCAACCAACAATAAAGGTTAGGCTGCTTTATCCGGGAACTAACAATGGTGCCCATACTTACAAAACCCAACAATGAAATCATATGTGCTCGAGGCACCAATTTTTAATTTTGCCAAATGACAGATACACACTTGAAGACGCACACAAAATGCCTGCATATTCCCTATTACCACGTATTGGGATTATAAGTCCTATACAATTAACTACCAGGTATTTGACGCTAAGTGGCGGTTTTTTGGCTAGAGGTATGGCGGATAGCCATAATATGAGTACCTTGTGGACATGACCAAGAATTGAAAAAATGCATATTTAACCATTAAATAATACTTCTGATCACATATTAAGTAGTAGAAAAAAGTGAATAGTATGTAGCATATGACAGGTAGAATATGTAATAATTTTTCCATTTTTAGTTTACAGTCATATACTCGTCGAAGACCTAACATGCCCTATTTTTGTGATATGACCGTACATACTATTTTTGTGTATGACTTCACAAGAAGATATATTAATATTATATGTGTATACGTATCAGATGAACAATGCCGAAAAATGGAAGACCATTTTTCCATAACCTTCCCGATCTCACTCCCCGATGACAAGTTTCTCTACGAGCTGCCGACGTATTGCGGTTTCTCCATTTCTCCAGTTTATCCGCTTTAAGTAATCGGACAAAATATTTTATCTTCCGGGCCAATATTCGATACTGGAAGTAAACAGTTGTAACGATAAGACAGGACGAAAAGAAACCAACTATTTCCATGAGGTTTCATCAACAGTTAGAGATTAGTGATGTGTATTTATTGTAAAAGCTTGTGCGTTTTAAAATTCACAAATTTTCTTGAATGCACATTCCTTCACTAATTACTCCTCTAGTGAAGTCATAACAAAGTTAACAGCACATCTCTCAGCTCTGTACATGTGATAAAATTTCGACTAATTGGGTAATCCCGTGAACTTTTTGGTGAAATCGGAATGAGTCATATATAAGGAACTATGAAATTTTGATTTTATGTTGACATACTACATGCTTCTTTATTTTTTTACTAGCACCCCAAAAACTATTTTATCATTAAGGTGAATTCTTTATATGGCACAAAGCTAAGTCGCAACTCTTACAAAACTTCCTTTTCCCTTCACATTTCTAGAATACCTATATAATTTCTTACTAAGCAAAGCAGGAATGACATATTGCAGTGAATATTTGCTATTGCAGCACAAATTAAAACACAATAAAATTAATGGAAACCACAACAGTCGTTAAATTTATTTCAATTATGCAAATTTCAAAAAGATCTGCTTTCTAATACAGTATTTCGAAGTATATTTCTTTGTTTGAGGAGACTTATCGTCAAAATTACAGAACTAATTTTGATAGAATTCGCCAGATAGGTAGCTTGAAACGCAGAAAGATCATATGATGTGCTAAATTGTCATAAATTTTGACGTGTCGTGTACTACTTAATCAATACTTTCAAATGGATGTGTCCTAACGCAGGGCCGTTCTCACAGACCGATCGGGAGCAAGTAGCGCCGAGGAGCGGCAGGGCAAACAGATGGAGCACACGGAAGTGCATGACTGCGAAACCGTTTGTCTCAGTTGGCTCTTGCGATATGGAGGAAGAAGCGTTGCCCTAAAAGTAAATCCTCGTCATTTTTTAATTCTGAACGGGAATATTAGTATTTTTTGTGGATAGTGGGAGGTATGCCAAATTCTTGGTGAGCCGCAAAATAATAAATCACGTTACGAGTTTTAATTCACAGCGACATTATGAGATGAGACATTAGAAAAATAAATTCATATTTCAGCGCAATTATCAAGTGATAATCAAACCACCAAGCACATGGGATATTTGAGAGTACTCAAAAGTGTTATCGCTTCAAACTTAATTTATTTCTGATCAAAACTAGCGAATGTTTTCGATTTTTGCTCTTTTCGATTTTTCGTTTACGAATATGTTTTAGACTTTGAAGTTTTTTACCCGATTATAATTTAAAATGTGTTCTGAGACTTCATTGCACTTAATCATATATACCAAGCATTATAGACTTGTAAAAATCCGAAAAATGTAGGAGAATGTGGTGAATGTTTCCAAAATAAAAAATTAATCCCTTTCAGGTTTTTGGGAAATTTCCATGTAAAGTAATTGTTTCATAAATTCGTCCATTATGCATTCGAAGCATGTCTTCGGCCATTGAATATCGTCGCCGCATTGTGAATTCGAAATAGAATCAGAATATTTCTCTATTATGATAGGTGTCACCCATATACGAGTATCATAAGAACACCCATATATCATGAGTCTATGTTATACTGTTTTACCATTTTTCTCATCCGCATGCAATCTCCCAGATAGAGTATGTATTCATTTGAGAAATAAGTATTTTTTAAAATTGACTCTCAATATTATGTATTTTATCATTGGATTAATACAACGAAGTAAATGTGGTGAACTAATCAATTCTCGTCATCAAATATGTGAATGCAATGATCTCCAAATGAGAAAATATGGAACTTTCTAGATGGTTGTTAAGTTCTGATATAGAAATTGGAATGTAAAGAAATAATCATTTTGAACGGGGGTGGTTTGGGGGATGGGCGTCCCCCAACGAGCAAAGCGAGTCTTCTAAACATTCATGTACCACTTCTCCGTGTCTATCAGTTCTCCTCCGCTTCTTCTTTCCCGTTTTCCATCTTTGATCACCTCATTTATATAATGTCTCTTCTTCGAAACGGTCGAGTAGCGCACCTGGAAAATGGAATGCAAGGATTATTCTCCCTAATAGGGTCGAGTTCCACCCGCTGGTTGCTCGAAGGGTCCTGTCGAGTTGCGCCTCTAACCCTTTTCTCATCCTTTTCGTCCGCCAGCGCAGGTAAGGGTTGGGAGACAATAGCCTTTCACTGAGTCATTGCAAGACGCTCAGTATGTCATTCCATTTTTTAATATTTGTTAATTATTTTTGTTATGAACAATCTATTGGAATCTATGCATACATACTGGCAGTAGTACATACTTGCAAAGTGTAAAATACAATTTATTATTTTAATCGCAATGGTAATTTTAATTGATTCATGACATCTATGTACTTATTTATTATGTGGACAACATTTTGGCAAACTATTTGATACGTTCGTTATTTCTTCACAAAACAAATTTATAATATAGCGCAATTGCTTATCGACACACCATATCATTTGTTTTGCGTGTAATGATATATCGGTGATTGCCCCAATTTGGCATCGCATTACCTCCTAATGCTATTAAATGACATCGATGTATTTTTCATTTCAAAGATAATTTTAAGTACTAAAATACCGAGGAGCTAGATTTTAATTTAAACTTCTCATTTTTTTAAATAAAGGTTTTAATTTTAATTTTTCTCCCTGAGAAATGCATTGAAAATGTGGTTAGAGTCTGAAAAAGTGTGAAAAAACTGGAAAAGTCAGTGAATTTTATTTTTATTTGTAAACGTAACTAAGGTTTTTAAATTCGGTATCTAAACTAGCAAAACGAGCTATAAGAAAGGGTGAATTTAATTTTGACTTAGTGAATGTTATAAATGAACAAATAATCTTTAAAACTATCGTGTAACAAAAATATTAATACCATTTATATAGAATATCTTATGAAATTTGTTTCAGGTACTTGAAGTAATATGTACATTTCGACAGTTAAAAAATATGTTCTTCGTAGGTGTTTTATTTTTCTATGCATATGTGGATTAATCTATGCATACAAACTGACAGTAATACATACTTTCAAGGTGTAAAATGAAATTTATTATTTTAATCGCAATGGTAATTTAAATTGATTCATGACGTCTATGTACTTATTTATTATGTGGACAACATTTTGGCAAACTATTTGATACGTTCGTTATTTCTTCACAAAACAAATTTATTATATATCGCAATTGCTTATCGACACACCATAACATTTGTTTGATGTATAATGATAAATCGGTGATCCCTCCAATTTGGCATCGCATTACCTCCTAATGCTATTAAATGATTTAGATGATTTATTCATTTCAAAGATAATTGTAAGGTCTAAAACACCGAGAAGACAGATTTAATTAAACTTCTATTTTAAAAAATGTTTTTAATTTTAATGTTTCACCATGAGAAATGCATTGAAAATGTGATCAGAGTCGAAAAAGTATGAAAAAACTGGAAAAGTCAGGGAATATTGTTTTCAAAATACTGACCATACTGATATATTCGAAATATTTAGCTCATAACTAATTTTTTGCTTTATTTCTACGATCTGTGTGATAATTTACATCAGCGCAGTCCAACTTATCTTAGCCCGTGGGTATTTTTCTACACCTTCAATAGATCGGACCGGCACGGGATGGGGTTAGGCAAAACGAATAGAACTAAAAGGTTATATTTATTTATTTGTAACGTGATAATTTGATTCTCATCAACAAATTTTGATTATTATTTTATTTTATTACCTGTCTTATGACGAGGTTGGGTTATATCAAGCTGGAAAAATTAAATAATTAATTTTTTTAATTTTGAGAAGTATACTTAATATTTAGTATGATAATATATTTTCATATAGTAACGTAGGATGGGTAATTCCAAACACTGTTACGAACCAAATGTTCGTAAAGTGTTTACTCCTAAGATTCTCTTTCATCACGTACTTTATTTTATTTGTGCTCCTTGAGAATCGTGATATTTATTTCATGTGCATAATTATTATATGCTCATATAAACATTCCTTGACTATAGACATTCTTTGGGAGCTATGAGCTCCATGTGTATTGCAAGTTCCATGCACAATGAATCGATGCACGCATTCAGTGTGCATGTTCCTTGCACCCGTTGGAAGCTATGATCTCCTTGTCAACTGCAAGTTCCATGACAATCGAATCATTGAACGCACACTCTATGTGTATATTCCTTGCACTGGCTATATAAACAGCCGCGCTCAAGCCACATTATCCATTATATCCATTATTCAGTACACGGCTGACATGCACCGCGTTGTATCGCTCTGCGATTCAACACGCTGCNATCCAACACACTGCAGTCTTACTTCAGGCGTCACCACGTGATGACACTCTGGGGACACGTCACCATGTTGTGTGACATTAAGTCGTTTTGCTGCGTATAGGTATTCTCTACTCATCATTGAACTTATTTATGTGTCTGTGATATGATGAACTTTTTGGAAAATGATTTCCTATGTGAAATCACTCAACTGCTGCGCCATCCAATACATGGCACAGCGCCCGCAGCAACTCAGCATTGAACGCATTTGTTCATGATATTCTCTAGTTTCAGCCATTGCTTATCAGCTACAAGGCCGAACAGGGGAAAACCGAACCACTTCGCAGAAGACCTCAGCCAAGGCATCTGTAGGCAGCGAAGCAAGGTTACAACAAGGAAGCTCGTCTACCGACTAAGTATTATTCCTCGTAACGAGGACCACATCTAGAACTTGTTCTGATGTATTAAAAATCATGCACTATTCTATGGTTTTTCATAACCAATTTCAATATTATTGCAGGTACTTTTGTAAATGAATTTTTCGTAAATGATGGGGGATGTTCTCAAAAACGAGTTCATTGGGCTTTTTGTTTTCAGTGCAGATCAGCTACGATCGCACCTCACTCTTGTTCATATACCACATCGTAATTCTGTATAAACTGGGTAAAGGGGTATTTAAGGGGATTTTACGTAAACGATTGTTTATGTATAATATTATTAATTTGCTCAAACTCCGTAGAATGTTATTCTCGGAGTGTTAGTTGCACACAACAACTAACTTCATTCTTGCAAATTCAGGATCATTTTTGTAACTTTAGGAAAATATATGTATATTTTGTCTAATTATAATAAATGTGCATTTGTGAATCTGAAGCGTGTTTAACAAGAATCATATTTCATCCTTAATCTTCATGCTCGTTGAAACATAAAGAGTCCCCCCCATATCCTTTCCTATGTTTGCGACGAATGGTTATTCGTTCGTAACAAACACTATTTTTATTTTCTTTCAACGGACATTCCCCGGCAAATACTAATTCTGGTAGTATAAATTTATAAGACAATTTTTTACCCCCATACTTTTAAAGGAAAATTGGATGAAAAATGTACTCTAAGGCGCGGGTCGTAAAAGTGTTTCAAGGTACTGTTTTGCACGGTAAAAAGTTCGTATATAAGATCCGTTTTTTTAGATGACTAGATGATGTTAAAATATTTATATTCACCCGCTATGGTAATTATTCAATAAATAATTTGTCCAATAAATATCAATATATTAATTTTCATTAATGTGTATGTGTTTGTATTCTTATATAGTTGTTATATATTCAAATTTTATTTGGTTCCCTGAAGTAACGTAACTAAGGTTCTTTTAATTCGGTATCTAGCAAAATGAGCTACAACAGAGTGAATTTAAGTTTTACTTACTGAATGTTATAAATTAACAAAAAAATTAAAACAATTGTGTAAGTGAAAAATATTAATACAATTTATCTAGAATACCTTATGAAATTTGTCTCGGGTACTTGAAGTAAGATGTACGTTTCAACAGTTAAAAATATTGTTCTTTGTAGAAGGTGATTTATATTTCAGGGACGAAAAACGTAGTCGTTATTTAAACTTTTAAATGATTCCATTTTGAGAACAAATTTATAAGTTTCAGAAAAACAATATTCTAATATTTTTGTCAACGTAAATTTCCTAACGAATCCATAAAATACAATCGTTGCTCCACTTTGCGTCGATACTTTTCTATTTTTTCTTGGTATATTTAGTGTGGCTATTGGTAATAATTTTCCCTGATAAAACTAATAATTTGTTTGTCTCAGAAAAACTGTATTGGAAAACAACGAAACATAAACATTCACACAGCTGACATCCAACAGTTATCGTTAAATCTATAAAACAATCCTTAAATTTATTTACTGTGAATAACAAGTTTTAAATTTAAAAAACATCAAACATTTCACAAAATAATCTGGAAAATGATGAAATTGTTTTTGAAAAAGACGAACTATTCTTTTCAATATAATATCACTTTTAACGGTGTCGGATAATTAAAAAAAAAGTTCACAAAAGTGTTTATCTGACAGACACAAAAATATCCCATACTGTAACTCTCTAATGTTTCATTCTAAATAAATATAAATCTGGGTTCTTTTAACTTTTGAAAAAAAAATGAATAAACGTATTATAATGTTCCTGATGTAGCTCTTGGGATGACAAAGAATGATCGTAGGCCCCGCGGTTGGCTGCGAAGAGAAGGAGCTACACCGGTGGCGCAGGTGGTAGTGTTGTCATCACCAAGTTTCGATTCCCGATGAGGCTAGAAAATTTGTAGTTGTTCACATTAATGTCCCAGTTCATATAGCTGTGACTACTGAAAAGCAAACCTTCCTTTATCCAGTTCCTCCTAGTGTCAATAACACTATTACTAATAACTTCTACAAACCCCTCCACGTGGGCCAAGTTGTTGGTAAACCCAGCTAACCGGCCCACCTACTAACAATGACCTACCACCCAACTCCTACCTCCTGTCACTCCATGTAGATTAGCTTCAATAGCACGATACATTTCCCATTTACAAAACACAGAAGAAAAAAAAGAAAAAGAGAGAAGGAAATTAACGCAGGAGCTGACCAGGGGGCGCAACTCGACACCGACCCTCCCGCGAGACCCTTATAATCCCTTACACATCCCTTAGACGGGGTGCAACTGCACCGTACCTCTCTTCTCAGGGTTGCCAGGTACAGTAGGTTATTAACTTGAAATCCATTTTTTCAGTAAAGAGTTTAAATGAAACCACAATTCGATAAAAAGATTTAACGTAATTTTACGAATTGAAAAATACTAGTTGTGAAGGCAAACTATTCACAATTTCTGTCATTAACCTTTTTTAAATTTCACCTATAAATTTCTTTATTAGAACACAAAAGGGAAGTAACGATTGAAAATTTATCATAAAAGTATCATGCTTCTTAAGGCGCGTAAGGTAACTTGTAATTTGTAATTTCTGTAATAATCATTTTTAACATTTTTTTTTCAAGTTCTGGCATTTTTATTTATAAAACATAACAGCATAATGGCTTTTTTAAATAGAAAGTCAGATGTTAAAACCTACATTGAGTTTTATTAAACGACAGTAGGCAATGACGCCCTAAACCTATCATTGATGTCAACGGCTATACTTAATGATTTTCTGTTAATAATATGAGTTCTGGCAAAATTATTTTACGTTTTGTTTCACATTACATATACAAGAATAAGTTATTTTATTTTTTATTACTACATCATTATGATAATTTTTTGTCATGGTACAAAAACGTCGGTGCGTACGCCAATAGGGTTCAATGAAGGCTAATAGCTCCCAACTGTCATTTCAAGAGATACGGTCTGCGTAAGGTTGTCAAGGGACAAGTCCAACCGTAATCACTTCCTCCTCAAGGGTACAGCCGAATTGCGCACTCTCGAATGTGACAGACTCAGAAATTTTAATCCTTTCGTCGTCCGATAACGAGGCTCAATGGTGACGGTGACGGGTGGCCCGTAGCGCAGACTGGAGGGAAACTTAGCATTTACAGTTCATCTAGTGATCGTGACGTACACAAGATTATTTCTATGTTCAGTCACACAGGCAACTAGCTTATCGCGTATGATAACATAGAATTTTGAAAATTAATTTTCTAAAAAGTTATTAAAATGCCGAGCCATATAGTTTTGGTAACTCATTTTTAACACAATTTAATTAATATATAATTTCCATCTACCCCAACGTTATATTGTTTTCAAAATAACATGACATTTACAAACAATATAATATACGCTGCAAGAAAATTGAATATTCTTAATTAGAATTAAGAAGTAGAATTTTTCTGTTTTTTTAGGAAGAAGATTTTTTAAGATACGCTGACGCAATATCCTAAAGTGATGCGAATTCCTCCCTTATATAATTGGACTAACAGTGGTATTGGCAGATTACATTTATTGAATCTTACTCTTTAAAGTCTAAAGTGCATCTTCTTGGTTTTGTCTGTTATATAATTGACTTGTGGTAAATGTAAGACACAACTCCACTGGCACAACTCCAAAATATTTTGTTTCTCGTATGACTTTTATTGGTTCCCTGGGTATATATGTAACGGGTTTAGTAGGTGATGGTGAATATGTACACCAGGGGTTTGTATCGCTAAGCTATTTGGAATGAGGATTAGACCAATGTGGCAAACACCTCACATGCACTGTCGTATCACTTGGCCAAGTTAGGACACACAAGTACGCAAACGAAAATTGATGGAAAAAAGAAAAGGAAAATTGAAAGTTTGGTGAAAATAATGAAGAATTGCAGAAACGTTGGGAATACAGTATAGAAACTACTCTACGTATTTATATTTTCGCAAATGCTTGAGTCAATGAAGGGAGAAGGGAGGTTTTAGGAAAGTCATTGAAGCATCCCTTTGTGAGTAGTACTAGCGGAAGTGAGAAATTTGATGACCCAAGTAAATTTGGTTCTGAAAATGGGATGATTGGGAAAATGGAGTGTGATTCCGTTAGCACGAATAACAGAAATTGGAAACTTAAAATAATATTTATTTCAAAGTAGTTTAAGAAGAATTCGGATCTAATGCCACAAGCTATATGAGACGACGTGATGGAATCATGGAGGGGAATGATCTTTCGACAGAGAGAGCATAAAGAATTACGAGGGTGTTAGGGAAATAGTGAGAGCCAAATGGAAGAACAACAGAGTATTAGGGCAATACAAAGGTAATTCAGGACATTTAAGATAAGAAGTTAAAGCAAATAGATGAAGTTGCAGAAAAAGAGTATTAGATGAACGGTTTAATGGATTTTAAGAAATTATGGCTCGGACAGAAAGCGAAGACAGACAAATGCATAAGGATACAATCAACGATATTGCAAAATGGTAGGTGCGAAATACGAACATGACAGAAGCAGTGAACAAAATAGGGTGTGTAGAACATGAATTGGTTAAAATTGTTGATGGAAAACTAAAAGATGAGTCAGATGACAAATCGGTAAATTCCATGAGGAATATAGACGACAAATTAACGGTATCTCCTGAAGAGACTAAAATTTTTCATGTAAACATAGGATGGGTTACAGCTATAGAACGACAGTTGTTGTATATGCAGGGTAGATAGATATGGGGTGTGCGGCAGTGGTTGTCCAGCTAGAACCAAAAGAAGGGATGAATACTATGTTAGTATCTTAGGTTAATGACGATGAGGATATTAGCATTCAGGACCGTTTACAGAGAGCGTTAAAGAAGGAACGGTTTAACGTCAGAGTAAAGACGAGAAAATTGACCAAACAAGGAGATCTTATATTACAATTAGCAAATGAAAGGGACGCGACAACTATAAGAGAAATAATGGGGAAAACAGAACATGAGAGAAGGGATGATAAGACGAAATAATCATTAGATTTTAATGCATAGGGCTGAGGAAGAGAAAAATGAGATAATTTATTGAGGAAACAAGTACACAAAATGTTTGAGAAGTAAACCAAGACAATACTGAAAGATGTAATGTCAGGAAAAGGTTTTCGGCATGAGGAAGTAAATTCATGAATAGGGTGCTTGAAGTTCCGGATGGAAAATACAGGGGAAATTGTGACAGGGGAGACGATCTACTTTCCAATGGTGTTGTAAGTACATGGAACCGATGAGATGTTATCGATGTCAACGATACGGGTTCTCCCTTCATTGGCTCAAGCCTTTGCGAAAATATAAATACGTAATATACTGAAAAGAAATAATTTTGTAGACACTGTTGGGATGCAGGACACGGCTTCAGTGACTGTCCCAAAAGAGGAGAATCTTGTAAGAGTAAAAACTGTGGTAGGAAAGGGAAAATGACTGATCAATCTCTACAAGATAAATACAGTTTTATGTAAACGAATTGAAGGGATAATCCAGATTAGAACCGATTATAGGGATTAGTCACACACGTTAAAACCTGCAAAGAGTCCGCACTCAATAACTAATGGAAATTATGAGGAAAAGGGAAGTCCACGTAAGCATGGTACAAATGCCATATCTCGTACGGGGAGAGCATATGTAACAATACATTTTAGTGTGGTAAATGATGCAAAAGGGAAGTCAGCTATTTTTGTGGCTAATACAGTTGTAGAGATATTGGAGAAGTGACTATACATCAGTTTGACTTCAGACAGCACTGGGAACATAAGGATTGTTTTGCTAATAAATGTGTAGATGGAGTTCGTTAGAAAAGGGTAAGGGTCAGTTTCGACAAATAGAATATCTTCTGGAAGAGTTTGGGAGAGAGAGAATCAGTGATTGATCTAACATAATGAGTAATGGGAAGTGAACAAGCAGTCGAGAAGTGGATAGTAGGCAGGATTACATGACAATTCAATTCGAGATAATCAGAGGAAAGAGGGTACTTACACGAGAAGTTGGATAGAAAGAGGAAAATAATTGTTTGACTGCATGATAATAGATGCAAAATAAATACAAGACGTGGAACCACAAATTTATGAAGTGGGGGTAAGAAGGAGTTGTTTCTTGAAGATGAAGTGACGATGGTGGTAAGATCGATGAATGTAAGAAAGACTACTAGGTATGACAGTATGAATAATAAGATAATGAAAAAAAACTAGTGATTGTGTTTGTTAGAGAACTGTCAGAAATTTTTAATATTTGGAAAAATTTCGGGTAATTCCCTAAGGCATCTATTTTTGAAAGGAAGAAGTCTCGGATAGGACTGATTCAGATCGTACAGGCAAATTTGCTTACTTCCAGTGATAAGAAAACATTTGGATATCTGGCACAATAAATTCAAAATTGTTTACTAGAGTCAGGAATATTTCACAACGTTCAATATGAACTTATAAAGAACAAGAGCACATAGGACAGCGTGAACATGTATTTTAAATAGACGAAATAAGTATGTATTAGCAGCATCAACAGGTTTCAAAGGAGGTATCTACAGCGAAAATAGTGAAAAGTGTTGCATAGACGAAGGGAATTGGGGACCAAATTTCCTCTGAAAAGAATAATGAGGTATTTTGAAGACGGAAATGTTATGTTAGGTCGGTATTAGACTTTCATACTTTTATGTCATATTTCATGACAAAGCCACCTTCAATGACACCAACATTGGGAAAAGTTGTGCTCAAAAAGATTCAAGATAAAAGTAATGCATTCAGTCAAATTCATAAATAGTGGAAAACAGCTATGCAAAACTTATTAATTATTGTATTACGTACTAGCATCATTTAAAATCTCCTCCCAGAAAATATTCCAAAATTCTATACGACAAACAAAATTTTCATTTGTCATTTTCATTTGCTAGATTATGAGAGACACCTTCCTATTGCAATAGATTGCATTCGAAACTGCTCCAAACTCCAGGTATAATAATAATAATAATAATAATAATAACGTGATGATTAATGAGGCAGTCACAGCTTCTTTCATTTAATGATAAATTGTAAGGCGTCATTATATTGCTCATTGTTTTATTTTCGCTAGAAAGCTTTTTCGGCAATGTGTATCAAAGATGTGATGAAAGATATGAACAAAGATTCTCTCAGCGAGAACCTATGTCATAGATATATGATCATATTTGGACTATGATCAAAGCTTGTGCATTACACTGTCATATTTTTGATCACATATCTTTGATCACAGGTGTATGACATAGAAATTCGACCGTGTAATCCCATTCGTAGAGTTTAGAAGGGAAAGGAAAATCAAAAAGATCGTGGTTGCCCGCTAGGTTCTCAGGGTGAACCGACCATATGGAATGTGATTATGAGCACCTTATTAAATTAGTTACAGGGGGATGGAATTAGGGCAATTGTATATGCAGACGACATGGTTGTATTTTCGGAAGGAGAGAATAGAAGAGGACTTGAATGTGAAAGCAAAAGAATAATGGAGAAATTTGTGATGTATAGCTGCGAACTGGATCTGACGATAAGAGAAGAGTTTGGGTTTGGTATTTGGAATAGAAGGTGAAAGAAGGGGTCCGATCATCTACGTGGACAACTAGACACTCATGTTAACGCGCACTTAAAATATATTGGAGTGCTTATTGAGAAAAGATCTATTTGCATATCATATTGAATATCTGAGAGAGAAGGTATTAAAAATGCACTACAAATTGATGCACCTAGGAATAAATACATTTTCACTAGAAAATCTAGATGCAAGGAATCTGTATAAGTAGGTAATAGAACCAATAATTACGTACTGTTCGAGTGTCTGGGGAAAGTATTATGGTTGAAAACTATGGAAAAAATTACTTTGCATGCAGAGGATGTGTCTCATTAATATGAGCAGATGTTACAGATGTTATCAACTCGAGCAATGTTAGAAATTCTGGGCAAAATTCCGGAGGACCTAGATATAAAAAACAAAGACATACTTCGCTACACGATAAGAAGATGCGGGAAATAAACTTAGATGGAGCAGAAATTAAGTTAGAGGAAAAGGGCGGAAGACAAAAATAATTAAAACATATATAGAGTGTAGGCAGAAAAGTGACATTTGTACAAGAAAATGGGAAATGGCTCAGTTCCACAAATGAGACATTTTTTTGGTAAGGATAAAGTTATAGGAGGAAGGGTACTACTTATGCAATGACAAGGATATAGAAACACCAGAATATCTCCTCACTGACTCTCCATTTCATGGGAATGAACGCGGGACATTTATTGAAACGATGAAAAACTCGGAATTAGGAGATTAGTTTCAAAAAAGGATTTTATAACATACGAAGAGAAGTTTCATGAATACAACAACTTCTTAAATAGGATTATGGACATAAGGGTTGTAATTTATGAAGGAACGTAACCGAAAAAGTATAATAAGGTAGGAAGAATGCGTTGAGTGTGCCATAAAGGAGAAGAAAAGTCAAGAAGGGGCGAAGAAGATTGATAAAAGAAAACCCTGGTATTGACCATGTTAGTAACACGGTGAATGTAGTGAATTTAGGGATAATGAATGTTAATATCACGAATTAAAAAAAATTATTGTAGGAAGAAAATAAATAAATTATTAAAAAATATAAAACATCTACATTTTCAAATGTCTCAATGTGTAAATTTGCGTCAAGATACCCTCGTATTTTTAAGTCATAACTTCCGAGTACCTACTCGTGGAGGAGTGTTTGCAACGTCAGTAGCCAAGTGAAAATTGCGACGAACCGGGACTCGAACCCGGGACTTCCTGCTCTGGCCGCAGGTGTGCTGTTCACTTAATAAGTAACCCCTGAAGGGGGATGTGACCCAGGTTCACCGGATGAGGCTAGGTGGAAGTTGCATACGGACTTGGGAGTCGAGGTGGGTGGTGCAGTGGATACCACACCTGCGGCCAGAGCAGGAGGTCTCGGGTTCAAGTCCTGGTCCATCGCAATTTTCACCTGACTGTTGGCGTTGCATACCCTCGTATGTTTACTAAAAACGGGAACCTCCTTTTAGGGGATCCTAAGTGTGTCAAGACGAAAACAAAACACGAAAGTAGAGTACAAAATTCACTCTTTTGAATATCCATGAGGTTCAGTCTCCTGTGTACAAACTCAATTGAGTCCGCTCGAGAAGTCAAGATGGAAAAAAACCAATCTGTGATACCGACTACCGACCCTGTTGAGTATTTAAAGGGTACATCACGATCATACGAGTCATATCCTGTTACATACTATCCGTAAACACATGTGGATTCATCAGGAGACGACGTTATATTTTGATTGATACTTTTAGTCGGGCACCTGTATAAATCCTGCGCAGAAAAGTACGTCATTTTCAAAACCTTAATCTTGCTCTAGGTATGCCACGTGCTAGTTTCGTAGTCGTGTCCATGTATTTGGTTATGTAAAAATAACACGAGATTTAAAAGCCCTGAAATCAGGAAACAAAACAGGCATGTAAGTAGGAACATTGCTCCAGTAGGGTAAAATAAAAGGCCTTATTAAATACAACGCTCGAAATGGGGTCCTATAAACGACAGCCGCATTATCACTTTGTCATGCTGCGACAAATATAGTTGTTAATAGTATCTTATACTCAAGAACACTTTATAGCGTTTACAACATCAAGCACATTGGACCGAACTGCTTGAATTCTAACCTCGAGTCACGTTGCTGCTATTGTACTTCCAAGAGAACATATTTTAAAATACAACGAAGGTTCTGAAAAGAATAAAGACGGTGTTTTGCTATAAAGGTTAAAACGCCATTCTCTTCCATATATAATTTTAATGTATAGCTTATGGGGATTACCCTTGCTTCCCCCCCACCCCAAGACCAAACTAGGTACATAGTCCCCAGTAAGCGCGGTTCTAAACATACATCAAAACCAGAGGTAAAACTTAAAAAATAATACGAGGGCACCCGTGTTTATACCAAATCAGATCACGTACTATCGCCTACGAACTATCTATCATACCGGATGTAAGTAACTGTCCCAACACATCCACGAAATACTTGTAAGTAATTCGTCGTGCAAGTACGATCTAAACACGTCTCATATATCCTTATAATCTCACATAACTTGAAAACTCTCGAATCCATTCATCAACAATTGAAAAATTGGGCGGGCATCAATTGCACAGGTTTCCCTGGGTCAGGTTCCTCAATTCCGCAGAGCCACTCCAGGAAGTTACCAGAGGTTTCCTCAATTGCAACGAAATTCGACTTTCCTTGAAATCAGGATTCATCATTTTGGTATCTCATATGTATACCATGCCATTATGTGTTTTACGATATGGAAATAAAAAAATAAATTCTTTCCATGTTGTTTCATGCACTTAACTTCTCAGGTTTATAGCTTACTTTTCTAACTATTGTTCAGATTTACCATTGCTGGGTATTACACTGTTTTATGCATCCACAGCTCTTTAAAAACTTAGGAACTCGTAAAGTGTATAGAAGTTATATGCATAACAGTATCTTCGACAAGTAATGTAGTACTAGAAAGCAAATATTAAATTGATAATTTAATATTTGTAGGCAGTTTAGCGGCGTGTCAGATTAGGTTGGTTGTATCCTTTCTTGATTTACGGAGTACCAGCCTAGTGCCCAAAAGCTCCAACTCAAAACGAATCTTAATTTTTTGAAAAGACTAATTGCATCTATTTTCAGACTTGGGAAAAAGACTATCTAGTAAAGAAATGTTTTTGGAGCAAAATATGACTGGTAGTAATAATTTTTTAAACTGATATTTAATTTTGTAGATTGTAATCAGAAGATTCGCTAAAAATCAGATTTAAATTGAACGAAGGGAAAAGACATTTTACTTTTAACTTCATTTTATATTGTTCACTTAAATTTCACTTCAAATAACCTCCAAAAGATTGAGTCAGTGATTTTATTGTAATATAATACCATAGTATTCACTCTACACTGCCACAGACCTGAGCAATGACGTGAGGGAGGATATCAACTGATACTTTCCTTCTTCTGACGACATTTTTCACGAAAAATTTCACATTCCTCAGTTTCAAGCGGGAATTTCCAGCTGTTGTATGTCAACTCACATGAGATGCGACTGCAAAGAGATAAGATGTACTTCTAACAAAATCGTAGATGATAGAATTTAGCGTCAGAAGTGAGTGTATCGACAATTGACTTGACAGTCAAGTAGACGACGGGCCTGTGCCATGAGCCGTCGTGACTTGTTATAAGTGCGCAAACGCAACATAACTCTCGCTCTTGCCCGACAGATATTAGCATATCTGCAAACTATGACTGCAGACATTCCACGAAAGAAAACCTCACTGCCCCTTCGGCCTATTGCCCTTCATCGTTCTTCGGTGGTCGGTGAGGGAATCCAGATGTGATCCAATCCAGACAGTGTGCGCTGGATAAGTAGACCCTTCGCTTTGAATGACAAATGTGTCCAGAATAGCGTTTCTTTCCCTCCTCTCTCACCCCCGCGCCATCACTTTCGGCTCAGCAGCCAGAGCGGGAGTTATATTAAGCGGGTTATACTTTTGCTGCAGATCATCGAGTCTCTTGAAAGTTATATAAATGAATAGTTCGTGAGTGATACCACTTACAGTCATACACAAATCCAGCGCATGAACCTATGACAGAATCCCAGGTAGTAGTAGAGTGGCGGGGAATGTCCCTGTGTGGACGCTCGGAAGCGCCCAGGACATCTCGTGGGTGTGGCATCGTTGTTCCGCGCCTGCACCAGATGGTGCTCATCGTGGATGGTCTCACGGTTTAATTTTTAACACGGCCTCCTAAAACATAAAAATGCGAGCACCATGTCCGCTGGAAACCAGCGACTTAGGTACTCATTTTAGGGTTAAAAATATATAGGGGATTTAATGTAGAGAGGGAGTATGACGACTGTCTGAAAATTTGAAGGAGAATTTGAGGAGAGAGAAGAAGGAAAAAAAAGAGAGTCACACNACTTGAAGAAGAAAAGAATTAATGAATATAGAAAGAAGAGAAATTTTGGAAGATTAAAACTCATGAACAGGTAGTTTGAGGATATCTGAAGGGAATTTTCGGCGTGAGGCCGGATTAACTCTGCGTGCCAAAAGACGGGAGTATTTTCTGAAAGTGTTGTGAGGGGAGGGGTCGTGAAATGCTTTCCGGATGTGTGAAGCGCCCAGACAACCACCGAGTGTGGGCAGGATGCCGCGGGACATAACAGTGGATTATTTATTTAGGTAACTTAACTTATACATTTTTCATCACCCTACATATCTTATACTAAGTATAGTTTTTATCTAATCGCCCAGCCTACACCAGTGTTACTACAAGGCGATACACAGCAACTCGTGACGGGCTGCACGTGACGTCCTGTATCCCATGGTACCATTTATTTGCCAGTTGTTGTATCGCCACCAATAAGTGAGCACAAATGCTTGAATTTAATAGAGTTTTCATTTACGTATTAAGATAGCTGCATTTTCTTTATCTTTGCAATGGCAGAGCATGAACACTGAACGTATACTTGAGGTAGTACTAGCGAATGTAGAATTAAATCACTAAAATATCTGAAATCGACATGAATTAACTAAGCTGCACGTACTTATTGAGATTTCAACTTGAAAAACAAACCTCACTGGCCATATAAATGAAACAATTGCAATTATAAATTATGGTGTAATACATTGCGTCTTAAGGAGGAAACGCTTATTTTAAAGAAAAGACAGACTTTTAAATCACGAAAGTGAAGGAAGTTTACTTTGATGTATAGCAAATTTTCCGAAGTGTTTTTTACATCACTTTTATCTGTGCCACCGGAAATTACAAAAATATATTTAACTTTTACTGAGGTGTCATACATAAATGACAAAACCGTTGCGCTTGGCCACCATGTTTTCACACGTTCTTGTGCATTTCAAACAAGTCAAGCGAGCTCCTGAATATTATTTATACTTTACTATTTATTAATGATAGAAATTAAATCAGGTTTCTCATAATTCGTAATGTTGTGTTATCACGCAATTACAATAAAAAGAAAGAAAGCATTTATATTTCTCAGAGATTTGACTATATTGGAGCCTAGTCCCACCTTCAAGAGTTAGAATTGTCTGGGATGGGTCATAAGTGTTTTTAAGGCCACAATTTTCAATTTATATTGTAACAGCGATTAGCAATTGTTACTAGTTATCAATTGTAAGTATTTAGTAGTACGATAATGTTAAACCGTGTAAGTCAGTTTTGGTTTTCTGTACTGTATTTTATCCGATGAACAACATTATGCCCCGCAAATTAAAAGCTAAAACCAGAAAACGTAATAATTTCAATAACAAATCTATAGTAAATCACACAGAAAGACCGTAAAATGGTATAAGTCTTAACTCTCGCTCTGTTCCTGCAGTCCATGGCAGCCAGTCTGCAAACTATGGCTGGGTCTGTTAATAGGGTGGGATGGTCGCGTTCCACGAAAACGGCTTCACCGCCCCTTCAACGTACACAGCGCTTCGTCGCGGGCAGACTCGAATAGAGAAACTATTTTGACCACGAGAAAAGGTTGGTGCACTCTATTGTTTACCTGAGGATGGACTCCGGGAATTCCAAATCCGCATTTCCCATACCCTTTCACCCTTTCCAGAGCTGGTCTGAATGTCAATGTCTTCATATTACTTGTGTGACCAATCGTGCGACTATAACATTCCTATATATTTTCAATATTTATAGGTATTACAGGTGGACAATTTTATTCTAGTGCCAACATGAGTGATAATTTTATTCATAACATGCACAGCAAAAGAGGAAATAGTTCATAAAAACTTTCAATACAAATCTTACCGCTGAGCCATATCTTCCGAGAAACACATGTTCAACATGAAACATTTTGTAATGCGAAGATTTTTACATTGGGAATATAAATATTTTTTGTAACTCAGAAGGCATCCACAATTTTTTTCCAGTGAAAGAACACTGACAGTATAATTTAACACCCTTTATACTTCAAAATACCAAGTCTTGAAACAGTAACAACTGCATGCACTATTAATGTTCTTCATATTCAAGTAAGGACTGGGTAAAATTACTACCTGCGCGGTTAAGAAGGATTCCTATTGTCGCAATGGAGTTTCTCAAATCGAACCCTGCTCGAAAAATAAAATTTAAGAAGTTTCTCAATTCGTGCCTTTCGACAACAAGTGCCAAGTAAAAGTTTCTCAATTTGTGCCAGCCCCTTCGTCGTACTTCAGTGGTCGGTCAGGAAATCCGGAAGGTGTACACCGGTACGCTTTGAATGACATGTTTTCAGAATAACATTTATTTTCCTCCGCGCCGTACTTTCGGCTTGGCAGCCAGAGCGGGAGTTATGTTGCGCGGGTTATAGGTGATAGCAGCGCTCATCCATCGACTAACAGCGTCTGTCCGACGGAATCGACCAACGGCGGGTTAATTATTAGTTATAATAAATAAGAATTAGAACCGGTAAACTGATGTGTTATGGTATATAAACTGTGACTATTCCATCGTAATTATTATTTGCATAATTAGTATTTATTCAATTTATATTATATATTTCAATATATTATAACTAAATGCTCATTATAAATTAGATAAGAGTAATGTCTTTCAAATTGATAAACTGATTGGCAGTGCCCTTATTTATGACAACATGTTTGTATTGAGGACGCACAAATGCTCATTATACTCTCAATTTAATAAAAACTGCCCGCCCTTCTGCATTACGGGAATTATCCTTTTTTCTTGTGGATATCTAAAATACTAATTTTCGATAAATTGTTTTTATTTGTTTCATACTCTCCATTGAAATAGTTTGTTCCCATCATCTGCTCTACAAAACATTGAATGCGTGATGTATATTCTGGAAGTAAATCGAAACTTTCTCTATGTTGTATTTATTTTCTTCAATCTGAACAAATTTCCCATTTTTTCAATTGTTTCTTTGCAAAATTATTAAAAATTTAAAATATAAGAGATGATATTGGACCCGTCTTGAGACTCCATTACAAATGGCGGAGGGACCACGTAAAGCCAAGTCAGATCTTTCTCATTTCATTTCGAATGAATGCCAATTGCCGATTCTGAGAATAGTCTGGTGAATGAGCAGCACACGAACTCAAAAAGAGTTGGAATGTGCTAAGTACGAAAATGTAAAGTAAAATACTGCTGAACAAATGTCATAAATAATAAGCCGCTGTATGTTCATTGAACAATAAGATATTTTTCTTGTTTTTTCTCGGAAAATAAAGTATGTATATTTTATGTTCATTTCTCTCGATTTCTTCAGCCACTCGGTACTCCACTAAGAGTGGCCATCGTTATCGTATGCTCATCGTTCGCCTCAAACTGGTTCTCCCTTTTCCCAAATTTTCTCTTCTGTAACGTAAGTTGCGACAGGTACATTTCCTGCCATAAAACGGTTGTATGTGAACGATAGAAATTAAACAATCCTTTTGAAGTGCGCTAAATAACTTAACTGAGCTACTAAGTCTTTAGGGTCATCGCAAAAAAAACATTGTTGTCTAAGCATTTTTTATTTCAATACCTCCACTATAATACACGCAATATATTAAATACACTCCACCACAAAAATATACGTATTACCCAAAGTAATCATATTGACAACACTCAATGAGTGAAAGAAAACACTAAGTAAATGACTGGAAACAGACGTAACTTCAGCAGATGTAATCATGTGCCCGCACGCAGGGTTCAGGTTAAGTTGGAAGGATACTAGATGGCGCTAGCAACTCAGCCACGCCAGCAACACTGCTTTCAGGTGAAACAATACGAGACAGTCACCTAGTTGTAGACTCAGTTCTTACAAGGAGAGCATAACCCCAATGGGTCATCGGTTTGACCCACCTTTCACAAGAATGTATAGTGTAACTGATGCTACTCGAATGCGATGTGCCTCTCAAGCGTTTTCGAGAAACCAAGGTTAAGCTTAATGCGTTTGTTTAATATCATTCAATAGTAGCAATTGTCAAGAAGCAATGCGGTGTAAGTGGTTAAGGCGTCAAGTTAGAACATTGGAGACGTTTCTTTTTCGTTTATGTTTTCTGCTTTACTTCTGTTTTACAACGAATGATATTTGTTCGAATGCAAATAATAATAAAAATAAGGAAATAATTAGAAAGTTGTTTATAAAATAATAATGAAAATCTAATTCTTATTGTTTTTCTGTTCAACAATAAACAACATTTAACATCTGTATACATTCTTACTCTTAGTAGCTTTTGTTTACTATTAGTATTTTGATTCATTATGGCTGTCATTTAAATCGGAAATTTTACTTGTTGCATTCGACATGATAATGCTTTGTCACGCAGATATATATTAATTTTTACAACATACATAAAAATAGTAAGTGAAATGAAATGGCCAAAAATGGAATCGTATTACTTTTATTTTCGTACTTTGCTTTTTAAATCAAAAAGGGTTAGAGAGATATAACCCGAGAAAGAACATTTCAAAAGTTCACTTTATCGCCGCTTGTCTAAATAAAAATTCCATTGATAGGACCAGTTGCGTAATGGTGTTAACGCGACGTGGTTCATCTGTCATATTTAATATCAAGAAAAGCGCGACCACAATATTTGTCGGCAACCTACATTCTACTACCTCTTAAGTTTCATTATTAAGAATTAAAAATTTGCACAGAAAGAATCCACTCACGTGTGTCATGCGAATTGATTAATTATTACATGTCTTACAGGGAGATTCTGAGGTTTAAAAAAATTCGAAGACTACTGTCTACATAAGATTTCAAAGAACTACCCTCACCCACATATCCCACCTCTTAGAGAAGAATTTGCACCCTTATGGTGAAGTGGCGTCTCTCTACTTCTTGGTGACGGTATTCTCAACTCAAGGGCGACATCAAACTCAAGGGAGACGCCGCACTACGGTCTAGAAAGGGCCACGAGCTGCCAAAAATAATTAATACAATCCAAATTTCATAAAAATTTATATACAGGGGTTTTTGGGTTTAAGATTGCGACTATGAAGTCTACTTGAAGAAACAACAAAATTCAAAATGGTGGATGCAAGATGGCGGTTCAAAAGTTTCACATCATTCTCAATTATATAGAATTCATGTTGATCTTATTTTTTAATAAATATTTATTTATTCGATAGTATTGGCAGTTAATGTAACATTGAAATTTATTTTTTTAATCTATTTTTTCTGACTAAATGTAATATTTAATTTTGTAATTTTTAATGAAGAAAAATATTTTAGGGAAAAATTGTTTATCAATGACCTGCAATATTAACTTAGCAGGTTCATTTTTTAAAACAATCCTGCTAAAATATAAATAGATGCTGATTATACGTTGAAAACTGGAAAGTTGATTCTCAATATTAATATATTCAATATTGATACTCCACGTAGCGCAACGTTGCGCAAGGTTTTCTTCACATAATTAATACTCGTTCTTTGTAGAATAAGCACAATATTGAGTTTTAGGGGATAAATGAGGATGAACATTGTTTTTGTTTCTCTTCAGAACCCTGCATGATGTATTTTGTAAGTAAAACTTAACAAAAAGATATCAAAATATTCCTCAAATATTTCCATTTCTCTTTACATTAACTGAATATGTAACGTGAATGTATCTTGCTGCTTGCGTTCATTGTCTCAATTTCATTCATTTTTCAGGTATGAATTGAATGCTCAAAACACCTTACCTATGACGACAAAAATTAAGAATTTGATTATTTAGAAAACTATGATGTACAAGTCAATCAAATGTAACTCTAACTGTATTAATTAAACCTCCTTTAAATACTTAAAGAGATTGTGTCTAGAAATATATGTTTTAATTTCATTTCTAGTTATAACAATGCTTTTTTTATAACCAATATCAAGTAGTTTAGTGAAGATCATAATTTAATTGAGAATCATTCGTACCAAAAATAATTTAAAATACACAAATTTAAGCATGTATAAAATAATTTATTTGTTGAGGAGATGTCCATTTAACCCGGAACATCCTCTCGGACACTGCCCTCGTCTCTTGGTTTCGGTACGATAATAAGGACGTAATGGATACTCCTATGACACTGAAAGTATTAGAGTCGTAGAGTGTCTTTAACAATGTCATTACAAAGCTCTTATTGTGCCAATAACCACTGTTGTAACTCATTGATTCCCTCATTTCGTTTGCGTCTACGTTTGCTAGGTACAAAGCTTGGTTACTAAGCCTGTAAAAGCATCCAACACAATATTAATTACTAGAGGTAGTCCGATGAACATGTTGAAATAAAATGAAACCGATAACAACTCGATTACCGTTTACCATAATGAAGCCGTTATTCATTACCATTGTATGCTCAATTTCATTACAATATGATTCGGTCCTACGATCATTTGTTAACATGTCCTTCGGTCATGTACGATACCAGCCAGTCGTTAGGTCACGTAAGATGTCAGCCAATTCTTCGACGACAGTATCCGTCATATGTGCACCAACACAGGTCAGAATCGCACCAACGATTCCCTACGGACATACTCAAACTTATACACTCGCATATGATTCGGTCCATCGAGTATATACCAACATGAACTAGATCGTCGGTGATGTAAATCAGTGTCAGCAGTCTGACATCACAGAATCGTCTCAACGATTCTCCACAGTAATATGATTCAGTCCGTCGATCATATGCAAACATAATTTGTCCTTTGGTCACGTCAGCCAATCCATCGGCTAGATATTAATAAAGCAACACATACGTACTCATACAGATTCACACAAAAAAATTCATACAGACACGTGCCGCAAATCCGCTTCAACTTCAGAAGCAACGTCAGTTGTTTAGAACTCAGTCGGAACTTAACCGGTGGTCATGCAATGAACTCTGTCATGCGCTTGTCAGTTCGTTAGTCAGTACAGGATTTTAAAAGATATAGGTCACCGTCAAAAAATTCTAGAATTTTCAAAGGACTTTTAAACTTTGGGTCGAGTTTTGTTCTATTGCACGTTTCGTTTTTAATAAGACCGAATAGGTCACCTTGAAAGTTACGAGCTTTTCTTTGTTGAAACGGAACTTGTCGTACGTCTTTTATTTCGAAGTAACAAATCGCCTATTCTCTTATATCACAACTATTAAGGACAACATCATCAGCATTCATTAAACTAAGGGATCTAGCAACTCTGTCGATTAGGAGTTCTAGCTTTTATTACCCAGTAATTGTTCAATCGAGAACCGATTGAACATCATTTAAGTCCTCCTGCCAAAGTTATTCCTATTGCTACCCCCTACCGCACACAACAACTTTCCAAAGTACTCATAGTGCTTTCATTTTTTTCTTTGCGTCTGTTTCGTGAGAATGTTACCTTCGCTGATCAGTATTTCAATTTAATTTACACTCTACCACTCATAGTTCGAAAATTTTGTCCGAATGGAAGTCGTCTCCTTGCGTCCTCTACATAATTCAAATGCTGCGTCACCCAAATAGATCACGGTATATTTTACTGTGCGGTCTTACCCAAAGGGTTTTTATTCCTCGTGGGAGGGGTGATCGTGGGCTCAAGTGACAGTGAGAGTAAAAATGATGTATTCAACACCAATATCTCGTTTTTAAAATTATATTTACCTGCCACCCTAATGCCATCCCCTATTTCACGGATGCTAGGGGCATATTACCTCTAGTGTGAACTTACAGCATTGAGGGCGTCCATATTCGTCAAATCGGCCCCGAAAACTATGGTCACCAATCTAATATCGGTACATTCCGTTATTTGTACGTACATGTCACCCCCATCTTCCCCGTCCCAGGGTTGCCCTATTCTCACATCGCTTGTTCTGAGATTGCCAATCATATGTGTACCAAGTTTGGTTGATATTGATCCACGCATAGGAGAGACATGGTGAGAAAAAACACACATGCAGACATGCCCCATTTTTGTAAAATGGTACTATAATCATCTATTGTCATAAAAATCTCACATACCTGTAAAAATTAAACTCGATCGGAAACTTGGAAGTGACTGTAAATCGAATTGCAAGATTTGCTTGCGTACAAACAAACACAATAACAAGTCAAGCTAGTAACAAAATAAAAATTGATTAAACAGAGAGTTTGTAGGTCTGTGTGTCTGCATGGTGCAAAGACTCTCAAAAACTTCCCAATTTGGCACATGCTTTCCACAAGAGGAATCCAAAAAACCATCTAACAGTTTTTTTAAATTTGATTTAGATTTTAAAGAAATTTTTGAAGCGTTTTATACTGACATTCGCAGAGCGAAGAAATCCTACGGAGATTCGAAATTTGTCACCGTGTTGTCCACCAAATAATGTTTGAAAAGAAACTCTCAACCATCCAGTATCGCAGAAACGAAACTCTGGACACAGTCTTGTTTCTATTCGCTTGGAGCGGAACTCTCTACGCAGTACCGTGTTCATCCCGCATAGAAACAAACTGAAAGTGGTCTTGTTTCTGTTCGCGAAATTATAGAACAGTGTAGTTTAGATTCGTGTTGGAACAAAACTGCATTCTTCGGATTCACATTATATACTTCTTGAAACCTGTGACCTATTAATATTTAATAATTAGTTGATCGGCAGCACACACATCTCACAATATTTTGAATAAAAAATGTTCTTAAATTTAAAGAACTGAAGTATCACAACATTGTTTTAAATTCATGTTTACAAATAAAATTTAACAGATTTGCAAAACAGATAAACAAAAAATTGCAACGTATTCTATTATTTCTGTATTTTAATTTTTGGTACAATGAATAACACTAAAAGTTATACTTTTCTTATTGCATGAAAAAACTTGTTTTGAACAGAAAATTGTGGCACTGGAAAGGTTTGTCAAGTCATATCTGGGTATTAAAAATGGTAATATTACAAATAATATTATCCTCTATGAACGTATATCTACATGTGTGTAAATCAGAAATAAGTGTTGGGAGTGTTTCCTGTACGAGGAATCTGAAGACGTGGTAAGTGCCAAACGCACCGATCTGTCGTGCGAAGCTAATGATTAAAAAAACGGAGAAAAAGCTAGTGCAGATATAGCACCTTGGCCTATTGGTTAAGATCAAAGTGTAGTAGAATTATTTATATTTAAATTATGAAATACAGCATTAGTTGGGTTCCGTATATTGAATGTAATGTAGAAGAATGAATATGTTTGCGAGACCTTATCGTGCTTTCCCACTGGTTGTCGCAGTATGGCACTTACTCTGCTGCGATGTTTCTTTAATATTTAAACCTTATAGCCGTTAATATGTTCAAGAATACTTGTACAGTAATAGAGGTGAAATCTGTAATAAAATACGCTGCATGGACAATATTTACATCTTGTGCAATATACGTTGCATTAGATTACTTAAATTAATGGAAGCATTTTGTTAATGCATGAATAAAATTATGTTGTTAGATCGTTCACGCGACACATGATCTCTGGGTATCGCATCTTTTTTTTCATGACCACTGTCTGACATTGCGCAAAGAAATAAAAGGGAGTTATTTCACATAATTTCTCGATGTGTATATGATTTGATATTTCAGTTAACAATTTGTAAAGTGACAAAAATAAAAGTGATAGTTGTTTAATGTTTAACACATTGAGGTGGGAAATATCAACTCATAATTACACATCTCTCAAAATATTTTATTTTACTATTGAGGTTTCACGTATATCCCAGGACTTTATCAAATTCTTTATCTCACTGCACTGATATTTGATATTTAGGATTAATTGAAAATAATCGGATACTCGCGCGTCTATACGACCACTATTCGCATTCGAGTTATTTATTCCTACAAACACACAAAGTATATCTTTAATTCGCGTTAATTGTACCAGGAATAAAAATGCCGCAATACAAAAAACAGCTTTTGTATTGTAACAAAAAAACTTGTTATTCATTGTCCGTAGCAGTACGATAAGGGAATGGTTTTCATTCATTGGACGTCAGACAAGTGAATAACGTTTTATTCAATGATCGTCGAATACAAAAATTAGTTTGTATTCGTTAAATTCACTACGTAAAATAATGAATTATTTTAATTTATTATTTTATTATTCAAAAGTCATTTTATTCTGATAATGTCCAACTCTGAGTAAAATACAGAGAAAATTTGCGAAGTTTTCAACTGAAAATTATTGAAATTATTTTCTAGCTGATTTCTAGTCACGCCTTAATTATAGAAATATGCTTCCATGGTTCAGATAGTCCAAAACTTGGTTGAAGTCTGATAGGAATCATTATGTGTCGGCAGAAATTAATTCTATACAGTCAATAAAGTCTATAACTTCATAATATATACGTATAACCGAATATAACATACGCAATGAAAGAGTTAACATAGTCGGAAATACATAGCATTGTCAGAGTAACATAATACTCGTATGATATCTCAGTGACAAGATGTCTAAGAAGTTCCTTTGTTTTATTTATTTATCTTAGAATAGAAAAATGATCCGTCACTGAGATATGTGAGATTACTGGTTACATTTTTACCAACTTGTTCCGGGACTTACCGGAAAGGTAAAGAAAGTGATTTTGGAGCGCGAGTAATAGAAGGGTTCAGATGAAAGTGGCACAAGTAAAATTTCTAAAACTGATGGAGAATATATGTAATGTAGAATTAATGAAAATTAAAAAAAATCAGAATAACAGTTTTGTGAAAGAAGGATTTTCCTCTTACTATGAACGCATTTTTAGAGATTTTATTTATGACCTGATAAGTAAAATATTGAAAATTGTTTGAGTAATATTAAAAAGCGTAATATCACCAACACAAGTTCATAGTTAGAAAGTAGGAAAAGACAGGAACAAGTGCACCATGCAACTAAAGTACGTTAATGTGTAACAATATTACAAGTTACATTCATTTTAAATCTCACTGTTGCTTTTGAAAATTAAATAATACTCTGTTTAAATGATAATTTTCACTATACCTTGTCACAGTTTCAAATCTATACATATTCATTGCGAGACAAAATTAACGACGCGCTTCCTTCAAATCTTCATAACTTCTATATTTTAAATGTGTAATCGAGGAATTTAGGGTGAGGGTACTCCTATGTCTTTCCTAGACAGTCAGTTATCGGGAGGTTTCTGTGCCACCCGTATCCCAGTGGAACACTCTTAAGGTGAGAAGGGAAGTATTTCTCGAAAATCAAGCATAAATATCATTCTTCGAGTTGTCAGAGAAAGCTAGTCTCGCATGTAGAGACTCAATAATTTCCCCTCTAGGTGCCGAGATTTGAAAATCGCCCACATCTGAAGATTACCCCCACCCCGATTCCCCTACTCCCTTTAAAGGGTAATTGTTTGAATCTTCCAAAAACAGTTCGGAAAGGTGTGCACTTAATTGAGATACTTGGTTTAAGTTTTATCACCGCTGGAGCTATCCCCCTGCAAGCCACACCTTTAAACAATTCACCTTGTTGTGATAATTTGTATTCAACATGGTGAAATCGAATGGTTTGTGACAACAAAATATTTTAATACTTGTAGTAAGACGTAAGCAGTACATTCGTAAAAAAACTATGATGCCACCACCCAACCACCCCGATTGCGGGGGTGCACACTTTCTTCCGTGACTAATCGAGATAAAATATTTTACGCGAGAAAGATGAGAACCGAGAGACGCGAAAAGGGTGGCACCTGACCTAACCACCCAATAATGGGCCTTCTAGAAAACCCTCATCGTAAATATCACAATTATACACTTCAAAATACAGAAGGTATGTGGAGGTAAAGGAATTGCGCCGTTAATTTTGTCATGCAGTGTAGGTACATTGATTTGAAACGTTTTTTTTTTAAATTGGGGCTTTGGGGCTTTTAAAAAATCTTTTTTAATTGGGGATTTGAAACTAACAGTGAAAAAATATGATGCAAATTATCATTTAAACGGAATATTATTTAATTTTCGGAAGCTACTGTGAGGTTTTAAACGAAATTAATGTCTAACATTGTAACACATTAACGTACTTTTGTTGTATGATGCGCCATTTTTTAAGCAATATTAGTAATTTTGTTAAAAAAACATGTTTAGATTCTTGGCCACCACATAGCACCGATCAAAGATTCACTTGTACAATTTTTTCCGTACAAACTCGTACAGTTTCTTTCTGAACCCTTCAATTATTATTCTTCACGGCCATAGATAATTATGTTTCTGTAGCCTTACGCTAACCCTCCTTTTCGTCTCCGGAGATAATGCGTAAGAGCCTGTAGTATTTCATGGCGACATATATGCAATAAGCAATTAAGAATAATATTGAAACTATTGTCGTAATATCAGCTGATAAGGCTGGTCTATTGTCATACCCTCGGCTGATAAGGACTACAAGGTGTATATAAATTACAGAAATATCAAGTTCAAAGTCATAAGTTTCTATTATTCAACTTACGCAATTTAGGGAGATTATCATAATTTTCAAATATGCATGAAACATTTTTCAGAAACTACATTCATTTTAGAAACAATTTTAAATTATAGGAATATAAATGCCTAAAATAGGTCATCCAAAGTCTCACTTCAAGAATATTATGACGTATGGGTGTTTCATTATCAATATTTACACATTTTTTAAAATTATTTATATCTTTTAATTATTAACCAAAAGTATTCAATCTACGATGATATTAATTATAAGGGTTTGTTCGTTTAACAATCAAAAGTACATTACTTCATTGTGAATTGTTTGTAAACTTTTTTTATCACTTCAACCATACTTAAGGAAACAGAAAATTTGTCATTCCTGTTCTCCTAAGATAAATGTGATAAAGTTACGATGTTAACATCAATCATTCAAATTTTATTATGGATTGTTTATAAATTTTCATCCGATATCTTTAGGTGAAATTACATGAAGACCACATTATTTTGAAATTACTTCATAAATGGGTAAAAATTTTCATGTTGATTATCGAAAAACCTCTTTCCAATAATACTTCAAAAAGTTAAAATAAAACTCCTCAGTTAAAATTTAAAACATCAACATTTACCGTTCAACCTGATTTCAACAATCTAATTGTTCATTAATTTTGTTCATACATGAAATAAAAGTTACATTCTAATTATAAACGAATAATTCATTATATTTTCGGATCCATAGCGAAAAAACTAACAGCGTAGGTTGGTTTTGATACGGATTAGAACAAAAGAGAGGTGTCCTAGTTTCAATTCGGATGGGAACTGTGCAGCGTTTCTTCTCTTTCTAGCTGGAACGAAACGGCGGCGCCTGTTTCGGTTCCGATGGACAGGGTCCAACATTTGTTTGTTCCATCCGTGTAGGAACGAATGATTTTAAGTGCACAAGCTTCCATGCGGATTGAAACTGTCCCGGATATCAATAGGTCGATCCGATTCCTTCCGGTTCCATTGACTTCCTGTTTTTTATGATTTAATTTCATAAAGAATGTTTTCCCCAAAATTTGAGTAAAACACTTGAAGCGTATTTAATTGATGTTCAAAAAATTGAAAATTGAACCACTTGTTTTGAAAGTTTTATTTCGAAACTTTCATTTGTTTATCCAAAAATCTCTACTTTGGACATGTTGTTGCAAAAACTTGATTTGATTTTATCAAAATCACTTATTTCAGACATTTTCGATAGGAGTAGTACGGTAGTCATTTATTTCATTGATTTGAATCATAATACATCAACCATGAATAAATTACTTTTCGAATAAATTAGGAAAATTCGTTCAAAAAATATTTTTTAAATCAATTTTAAACTGTCAAGCCAAAACTATCGAATCTGAAGGATTGCAAATATACGTTGCGCTTTTTACGTTTACTAAATTAGAATACATGGTTGTTTTAAAAATCGAAAAAGAAATTTCTAGAGACAAAACTAAAAGGAAGAAGAACTCCTATGGATGTTCTTTCACCCTTCACTTTCTAAATTCCGATGTTTAGCTCATGTCTTCTTTCATTTGGATCATAGTCCTCCCCGCCGCCTCGCCATGACGCAATGCCCTCAATACGCCCGCACAAAGTGGGCCAAGTAGAGTCTGCGGTGGTTGTGGTGGCGGAGAGCATAACACCTCGAAGTCATAAGCTAGAGCTCCGTGTCATCTTGCTTACTGTGTGACGGGGGTGCTCTCACTCCAGCGTTGTAGAGGCTCTTTCTGATGACCTCATCTTGTCCGCCCAGCTCATCATAGGCACAGTCAAGATATGGCATTGCACTCATCGGATACATGACGTTCTAACACTCAGACCACAATTAAGGAGGAATGCGCCAATAACGCAATCCCTTCATACTCACTTGGTGCTGCGGCTTCCAAAAACGTTTTCATTATATCAGAATTGAAATAAATGTTTTTTCACAAATCGTGAGTTTCGTTCTTCTGTGCTATAAATTTACTTTAAAATATTAAGTAGGAGGAAGTAGCGTTTTGCTTTAAAAGAAACGAGGTAAACTTTCAACTGCCCGCAGTGCAAAAATTAGGCGAGAGAGAAAAAAAGTAGAGGATAAATCATGGTTGTTCTGATTAATAAAGTAGTCAGCACAATAAATTGTTTCCAAAGTAATTGCTTGAGACTTAAATCTCTCCTGATACCTGAGGTTCGTGGTTCGAATATCGGGTAGGACATACGTACTTTCGGCATGTGTCGCACTAATGAAGGGAAGGGGAAACGACAAGAAACATATTCACACGCGTCATTCCTTAGTATTGTCATTCTTAGGCTATCCAGTCCACTTGAGATGGTCCAACTCAGTTTTTTTCCTTCAACAAAATTAGGATAAAACATAATTTTCTTATTGAAAGAAACAAATGAGCTGTACTTACTTTTATTTCACAAAGTAAACTTCTAAAGATCAACTTGTTTTTTAATTTAATACTTGGATTCTGAATAATTAGTCTTATAAGCTTTAGCATTGAATACACATCCTCCCAATGAGATGTAATCTTTATGGCTGTATTATTAATATCCAGCATGTTTGAACTGCTAGGCACCAACAGGAAAGAGACAATGTGACTACAATGTTTCCTTACTTCAAGCGAAGTCTTGAAGTATGCGTGTCTCACATGCAAACATCCATTAATTTTGGTTTTATAATGAACATTTGATTCGGACTTTTCCCGTTTTTGTGTGTAACAAGAATTCTTGTTTGTGTATTGAAAAGAAACAGCCATGATCTTGTAATTGACGAACAGTGATCTGAATTATATAATTGAACTCTAAGTGATGTGGGTAGTAAATGGGGAGAATTCGTAATAAACTACTAACTAACCAAAACATTACCAAAAACAACTGTGTGCGTCTGGGACTCCATAGGTATTTTGTATTTTGAAATATTGAAAACGAAACTGGTATTCGTTTGCTCCATCACCCACCAGCTTCTAGTGAATTCCAAAACTCCAAAAAACCTGAAAAAATGAAGAAAAAAAAAGAAAGAAAACAAAAAAAGTTCCTCAGTTGGTACCGAAGTCAAACAGGACTGTCCATACTTTAAAAATTTCATACCTGATTAACGCATCAGAAAAACTTTACAATTAGATATAGGTATAATGTGTGTCATATTTTTGATTGTCGTATACTTAAACATAATAGTACTTTTGACATTTTATGCGAATATTTTGATTATTTTCGTAAATTAATAAAAATGAGTGATGAACAAACACTTACCGCCGTTTGCGAAAAACCCCCAGAGAGAGATCTTTTGGAGTGTCAGGAGGGCTGTAGAACTTTCCAGGAGGCTCATTTGCAGTTTATGACTGCGGGCACTCGCATTAGGACCATTTATTCGACAGTTCAATTGTTTTGTATTGTGTTGAGTGACCAGAATGGAATGGGGAGCAGGTACCACGCGGCTCCTAATCCTCTACGCCAGAGAGTGAACTGTCCCTTCAACTGGGTTCCGGAATTTCCGAAGCAGTACGCGCAGCCTTCCGCACTTTCAAAATGTCGGGACGTTGGTTTGTCTGTGCGCACGTAGCTATTGCATCAAAGAATGAAAAAAAAAAATTAACCTTAAAATAAGTGGTAATTTCATGGGCCGAGCGCGGGTGAGAGATGGGTTACTTAGGTCGTTCGGGCAGATGGCCAGAGACTCAGAGCTCTTCCTCAAATAGACAAACTATAAATGTTTGAATTGAAATTTTGATTTAATATGATTAACTCTTTATCTTCCCGGTCCAAATCTACTTGACTCCGGAAACTTGGCAGGTGGGCTTCATTTAGGATGAAGGCATCCGCTATGAAATTTTTTTAGAAAAATCCATTTCTAAAGGGGTGAAATAGGGGTTGGGATGTTTTACGTATGTATCCAACCGTAACTCTGAAGAACCTGAACCAATTTCAACCAAACTTGATTCACAGATGACTGACCATCTGACAACAAGAACTGTGCTGGTAAGACATTCCTGGCACCATTAGGGAGAGGATGGGAAGAGGGTGGCTTGTAAAAATAACGGAAAAATTCGATATTATGGTCGAAATCATACTTTTCGGTGTCGTTGACATGGATAAGGGCATCCCCGATGCTTTGTAAGTTCACAATTAGTCCATATTGTAAATAATAAACCCCTAGCATCCCTAGAGTAGGGGTGGGTACGTAGGACAGGTAAAAATAATAAAAAAACTGTCAATATTGGTGTTTAATACATTTTTTAAGGCGCAGAAGAGCAGTCACTCTCTCAATGCCGCTTCAGTCCACGGTCATCCCCTACAAGGGAATATACTCATTCTTAGAAGGGAATAAAATAAAAAATAAACGAAAATAATCGATATTAGAATTGAGTTCATAATATCAGACCGCCGAAATAATTAGTGACATTCCCGAAGACGCTTAAGTCCACGATCAACGTGCAAACCCACACGTGCAAACCCCAGCACCCTTAGGGAAGTGGATGACATGGAAAAGTTATCGAACATGATAGGTACCAGTGACGAGTCCACATTTTCGGCGTCACCGAGTTGATAGTGAAATTCCGGTATCGTGTAAATAAGTCTAAATTCGGTCCTCATGGAAGAAAGACACCACTAGCACCCCTTGGAAGAGGAGGGGGGAGAGGACAAAGGTTTATGGATAAAAATAATTGAAAACTCATTTTGAAATATAAAAAATGAAAATTGCATCGGATCCATATTTTTTTTAAGGGTTGACGAGATGTTTAAACTACCAATTGAGGTAAGTTCAAGTTGAGATCACATAGTGGCATGATATCCTTAGAGCTGGGGGTGGGTAGGGCGAGATGTAAAAATACCGTAAAAAGATCGATATTAGAGTCGAGTCCATGGTATTTGTGTACTCTAAGATGAATGAATAATCGTATTTCCAATGACATTATGTACCCTTAAGACCACATGAGGCGCACGACATCCCTGGAAGTGGGGATTGGGAAGAGTGTGACATGAAAAATTAATGAAAATGTCTTCTGTTTTACAAAATGGGAATGTGAGAAAGAATGAAGTTACAGACATATTACAAAATTCACGTATTTGTTTTTATTACAATTACATAAATGTAACATTCATTTATTTCGAGAATCGATTAATGATTACAAAATTGCTGCAGTGCAAAACTATATTTCACTTATAATCTTAAACAAAGCTGAAGCGAGTGGAAGGGTTTTAGAACAATGCTGCAATTGTTCGAGAGTCACGAGTAGATTCGACAACAGGGGGAAAAGCGACGAAATTCCATCGAATTCATAAGAGAGTGACTAGTTTTGTATGGGAGTTTTGTTGAGGGGTAACGTTCAACGGAATATTCGGTAGTTTAGCTTAAAAAAATTAATATTCAACATAAAAATAGGACCATACGATCTCTCTCTCGTGTCATGATGCCAAGAGAAGCAGCACGCAAACGAAGTTGTGTTCATCCGCGTGCTCAGAGATCTGAATCGTGATAACGGTTTTTTGACAGGATATCACAAAAGGGTTCACAATTTCATTTCCTGTCTCTGTGATCACGCGTTCCATCGTTTTCTGCGTAATCAAACTAACGAGTTTGTGGTAGCGTCAATGAAAATTTCAGAAGGAAAAGCATTATATTCCAGTTTTGATTATATACAAAATCGCCGTTATAATATTCAAAGTCGATGAAGGTAAACAAAAAACCTAACAGAAAAATATAAATAAAAATGTGTAATTCTGTTCCCGAAAAACTGAAGGTGCCCAAGTTGTTCGCGGACGGTAGAGCTCCGTAATTTCTTGTCCTCTACACAAGGAGGAAGAGATGTGGTCAGCATCTCGCTCCGGCCGGTTTGACCCCAAGATAGACCCGGGACTTATTTTACAGCAAGCTGAGTAGGCGCCAGTGAGTCAGTCTGGATGTTGAGCCATGATGATACATCTCCATCTCTCCGGGCATCGAATCCCGGCCAGCAACTCAGCGCTCTACCCATTCAGCCACGCTGACTCCGCTTCCAAAGAGTAATTTAACAAATTGTCCTCCTCGTGGTCACATACCCTTCATTTGTGTTTTTTCAGAGAGAGGCAGAAATACATTAATTATGAAACTAATATAGCAATTTTCAGGGGTATTAAAAATTTGTTTCACCCCACCTCGTCGAATCTTCAAGATTTTATAATCAGCTAGATAAAAAAACTCAAAATTTTCTGACATTCTCAAATACATGTAACAAATTTATTCTTTTCATATTTTTTAAATTTAAACGTCGTATAGGATGTGCTACAGTGAATTTTTGTTATTTGGCGTCAGATTTGTAGACAACAAGGTAAAAAAACACTTCAATACCAACTTTAACACATGTGTAAATATTTTCATATGATAACCACGTTTCTGGCGCAAGAACCACTGTGTCTTGGAAAAAAATAATTCTCAACAGCAACAAATTCAAGGATAACTTACAAAAGAAACTTTCTTTGCTTAGCAAAAATTTAGAAAACAATACGGTTATCATAATATTACATTACGTTATTTAGTCATAAAGTTATTAATGCAAATGAGTGTAATGGAAACCGATGTTGAAGAGTATAGAGAGTTCGGATACTACTTTAACGAGGATTCTTAATTTCGATTTTTGTTTGGAAACTACTTCTTTCGTATTTTTTCTTAACTCCAGCCCTTTTTTAAAAGGTCAGAGGGTGGTAGTTTCTTTTGTACATGTAATTTACAACAAAACACGAAATATTTACATGGATTAGTTTTTGTAATTTAATAGTTGACATTGTAGGTGTAATAAAAATTAATTCAGTAAAGAAGAAAAATACGAAAAATAGATAAGTACGTTGCATATGTGCTTATATCTTTTAAGTACATCAAAATGTGTAACTATAATAAATAATTTCTATTACAGTTATAAATAATAAAAATATATATTACCGATTTAAAACAAGAGAAGAAAATGAGAGAGAGAAATTCAGTGAAAACAAGGATACGAATAGTCAGTATCGTGGGACATTCGGACATTTGCCCCATCGCTATGCATATTTTGCCCCATTTCAGTGTGAGTAAATTATTATTATTGTTGTTTATATTTCATTAAAAATATTTTGAAAATTCGAGCATTCTGTCCCTTCAACTTCCTTTTTTCTCAGATTGAAATAGGTTCATTTGTAAGCGTTCAGCTCATAGTTTCGTTGACTTTTCTTTCGACGTTCTGCTTTTCACTGAAAGCCGAAACTCCATTTGCATTATTTTTTATTAATACGTGAAATGAACGGTAGAATAATGATGCAAAGTGTATAGCAGTATCACCCCCTCTAAATGAGGCCAGTGACGAATGCGAGCTAAAGGAAAAGAAAGCTGCCGCTCGCACATCACCGTCGGCCCAACTAGGTCGCTCTCTCCGCGCGACCTCAGAACTGTACGGAACTGCTGGCGGTCAGCGGTCAGCAAGGTCACTGCTGTAGAGTGGGGAACGATGATAACCTTCCGTGTGGCCCTCAGGAAATCTTCTGATTCCTCGACTGTTCTCAGTTTTCCTAAATCCCTCCTTTCAAGAGGCAACTCAAGTAAATAGAGACTCATGATTGGATGCCAGTAAAGAAACCTTACGCTTGTTGGATAAAACCTTCTCTGAGTAGTTCTACAACAATTAGGCACCTTTCATGTCTCACTTGAAACCTCTATTTATATATTCATGTATTTTTCGTGTTACGGGATGTACATAGTATAATCTCCTCTAAAAGCGACAGTCAACTTTTCCAATGGTTTTCGATTTTCCGGCAGTTTTGTAAATTTGGACTGACCAGGAATAACAGTGACTGACAATGAAACATGTTATATAAAATATAATTCGTGTTTATTTAGTTTTTAACTAGAATGAGGTAACTAAACTCAGTTATTAACATATGTAAATTCTTAGTACTTTTAACACACAATAAGTCTTTATACTACGTATAAAAATGCACCAAAGCAGATTTAAAAACTACATATGAAGTTATTTCGACTTCTACAAAAGCATCACATCTTCAATGTCGGAAGGTTGTTGTATAGCTTGTTGTACGAAATTTGTCAATTTTTTTCCCTTTCCAGAGTTTTCTCTCTATTATTACGTGTTCATCTCTTGTCACTATCAGCAGTGGCGGATCTAGGCCGTAGTCAAGGGGGGGGGGTAACCGAGGAAGGATCTGGGGAGCATTTCTGTTTGCAAATTATGGTTTTACAACACAAATTATTACATATTAATCTTTTAAATAAAATACATCAACTCATTAAATAGACATTCAACAATTAAGGATATTAAATAGTAACCAAATTTATTAAGAGTTTAAAGAGGCAAAGTATGTCATTGTCTGTTGAGAGTTCAAGTCAAATGGGAGGGCATAGTCACCCCCGCCCCCCATAGATTCGCCCCTGGTCATTTGATCTACAATTTTTCGTTGCCAATTTTATTTCTTAAGAAATTTAATCTCTCATTTTCCTCATGTTCAGCTAACCCAAGAGATTGATTTTTGATCCGTTCCCGTCTAACAGTAAGATCTTCGGGATTCTCTTTTGTTTTCAAGTGTCTCCTCTCTGCTTAACTTAGTTCATTTCATCTGTAGACGAAATAAATATCTGATACAATATCAATTTGTAAGCATGTATGCCTTATAGATATGTATAAAAAAAAGAATATCTTTAAAAATATCATCAAAAAATGGGCAGATATTATGAATTTTGAATGACAATTAAAACAAAGCAACGAGCGTAGCCGTACACAAAAGCTAGTATTCGAAAGTAAAACGAAACACAAAATCATCAGTATTTTGCCGTGTCACATTTATGGAGATCTGACAACACGGAACTGATGATTCCAGAATTAATTTGAGGTTATTTTCTAGCATGTTTATTTTATCCGAATGTCAGTATGGTTCAATACCACCCTACTTTTAATCGAAGTGAAGATAAAATAGGAAGGTAAATCAAAGATGAGCTAGTGACTTACCACTTGAATGGTTTTTTGACTAGCTTTTCACGTCCACTCGTCAAAAAGATTCCACTGACTCTAAATCCAAAATGGCCACAGAGAAAATGACGCAAATTTTGTGAACTTCAGAAAATGAAGTTCCTAAACAATACCTTTACTCTTGACTCGCGAAATATTTGGTGGGAATTCTACATTTTATTTCGCACAAGGGAATGGTGGAGCAAAGTGAAATAAGTTATCAAATGTAAATTTTAAGTTCTTGTGAAGCAAATTTTGTACTTAATTTAATTTTTATAAATAACTACAGTACGCTACGGGAATTATATTTTAGGTATGTTTTGTTATTCCTTCAAAATTCTTTCATAAAAGTGTTAAAATCTAGTGACTAATAAAAGAGTCCCGATCAATAATTGATTTTACATTGTCGAAAACTGGCCTAAAACTAATTTGCTTGATTTAGAACTTGATACTTAATAGTTATCCAAATTTTCGAGATACTAAGCATGTAGGGTACTGCGGGGTAATTGTAATCAATGGGCAAATATAAACAAGTGATCTGAACGTCGCGGTGTGAACCACAGAAACTAAACGGTGATCAAAACTAGAAGTTGGTGACACTGTGGATGAAATATAACAATTCCGCGCATTTGAACGCAACAGTTGATGGAATACAGCTTTAGAAAAATCCAGAAGACTGAGCTTCGTAATTCCTGCACTGTTTATTCCACTACAGTGGGCAAATTATTCAAATGTATTTTATTTTTGTTATTTATTATTGTCAGTGATGTATTAGGGTAAAAGAAAATCATTGGTATTATCTTCTAGCAAATTTGTAGACACCACAGTTCCATGTTTTACATTTACCCCACACTTTTCTGGAGTCGGAGTAATTGTAAACATAGTTGTTTGCCATTAGTTTCTCGTAGTTTTGCCATACAATGGATGTTCTAACTGAATTAACTTCCATTATGTATTCCATTAACTATTTTTCATAGCTTTTTCGGTAAGTATGTGGAGTTTGTTTATAAGATGTATACCTACACACTAATAATAATTGATCTCCGAAGAAACAAAAGTGAAATGATAAGAAGCTTCTGATAATTATTTACAAAATACGGAAGACAATCTTATAGAGGAAATAACATAATTAGAGCCAACCACAAGAGACGTTGTACTGAGTATATTCTTACTTGTGAACATACAGGGAAAAATGAGTAAAAAAGTACGTTTCATGTTTTTACAGTGGCAATAACTTCTGGGGGATTAATCGGAAGATACTGAGCAGAATTTATAACGTAAAAGCTAAATTCGTTCTTGCTGATGACAAATTTTCTTTAAAAAAAAAGTAATTTCAAAGCAACCTTATCTTCTCCAGTTAGTGAAACTCTAAAAAACTCTAGGAAGGTACTAAAAACGTTCTCATGTTTTCTGACAAAGTAAACGTTCCTGGAATGCATTCCTTTGAACTCTCATTTTTTTACATGAAGTTCAATACGATTACAATGAATCTTAATACATGGTTGATGTATGGGGTAAAATAATAAAAAAAAATGTGTAAAATTAAAGAGTAATTTCGGGTTTCCAGGACGATCTGATGATCAATGAAACTAGCAGTCAATGTTTTAAGGCGTTTATATCAAAATACATGAGAAAAATGGGGAGACTGGGTAAATGTAAACATCGAATCGGAATAAATGCAAACATCGTATTGAGAGAGGTCAAAATACAATTTAAATTGTCAACAACTACATTGACATATGCCCATACTAACATCCGTTCCATATTTTAAGTTAGGAGAGAATTCGTTGTTTACAAGTATCTCGTCACAGGGGTAATTGTAAAAATGCGGAGTAATTGTAAACAGACGAATTAATGAGGAAAATTTAATTCTTATAATCTTCGTTGCAGGTGATTTATAAATAGGAGACTGACCTATTCCATTAGGGTGCTTAAAAGTAATGTTTTCTACGAATTAAGGTATTGAAATTTAAGGCACGAAAGAGAAACAAGCAAAACTTGTTTACAATTACCCCGTCTTACCTTTAAAATTTTCCTTGTTTTTCATTGCATGATTTGGAATCTAGAATTTTAACACAATTTTAGTTAATGCACAATTATAATTTTTTATTACAGTTTATGTGAAAAGTATTGGGTTTTAATGCGATCCGTATGAGTAATAATTGAAATGTTCTTACCTGAAAATCCGTGGTATGATTGTAACCTACCCTTGGTATGTTGTAGGGAGAAGAGTTTTCTATTACTTTATATATTTAAAAAGTTTGTTTTTAACCCAAAAAGTTACTATACAGAGTGTTTCAAATAAAGCGTAACAACAGAATATATATAAAATTAAGCATCATTAAATTAAGAAAAATGTCCCAGATGAGAAGTACATATTTTAGAGAGAGCCATTCACACATGCTTCTATGAAATTTTAAAACGGAACCCCTACATTTTATTGCATATTCAAAAAGTACGTCAAAAACTACAATAATTTTATTTGAAAGATTTTTATTTTAATTCGTAGTAGTCGATAATAGTAACCTGGTGTAAATAAGATTATCTACAGGAGGAACTCAAGATATAAACGTCGGAAAAAATCGTAATGATAAATTATAAATTAATTACTAATTCAATTAACACACAAATAATAAATTTCCAAAAAAATTTGCTTGCTTGAGAATCTCCACACGCGCGAGTCCCAAAAGTTTTCAGAAGAATCAACAAAATCTAATACAAGAATGAACTTGCTAACTTAGATTTTTTAAACCATGCGATATAAAAAGTTCATGCTAAAGCTATCTTTTCGTGTCCTTTTTAATCATTTATCTTCTTTATGATTTTAATATAAATAATCATAACTATAGAATTATTGTATAAATAATATAATTATATTTCATTGGACTTTTAGGATATCTCAAACAAACATAAAGCAGGCTACAATTATCTACATGTTATTATTCTTTGAATATTCTATTACAACACTGAAGTTAAATTTATAGAACAAAATATTTATTATTAGGATAAATGCATCAGTGCGCGACACTTTGTGTTTTGAAGCCAAATAATATGACTTTGGAGAACTTTTTCGCAATTTTTAATGCCTTCTAAATCAGAGAAGGTGCTGAGAGAAATTTGCGGCTGCAAGAGAGGTTAGATTAACATTGATTTTTCGACAAAATATTTTTAACTATCATCAACGTTCTTCCAGATTTCAACAATTAACATAAATAAAATTAAATTATAAAGGTGTTTAGCTTGAAATGTAGAGAACTAGAACATAAAAAATATTTCAGAGTTGGGACACCATAGTTAACATTAAAAAGCGGCAGGTGAAAGATTGGTAGCTGAGGTTATGAAAGAGAAATCTCATCGTATCTGGCTATTACTCTTCTTCAACTTTATTCATTTCTAATCGTATAAATATATTTGTATATTACTGCGCTACAACAGGGCTATTAGGGAGATCTTCCTTCGACTTCATCACCCTCAATTTTATAATGTTGATTGATTCACATCCTTCCTAATAAACCTACTCTGCGGGTTAAGAAGGGAACTGACTCGATATCAAGAGGTGCCTTATGCTCATCAATAACTGATCTAACATTTACCACCACAACATTCATCTTTTCATTGGTGAAATGATTCCACTGACTTACTTGAATGGATAATTCTTCTTTTTTTATGGTTTGGAGTTCACGAACAATTTCCTCTCCTTTAACCTGTACGTTACATTAGGCGTATATTCATGCCATCCGTACTGTTGATCGTTCGTCCCATCTATCCTTGATCAGCGCTCTCTCCAATCTTCTTACTACACCTTTCTCCCAGACGAGTACTTCCTGCCCATTGATAACTATTTTCCCACCCTTCCGTAATATCGAGAGAAATGTTTTTTTCTTTTCGTATATGCAGGTATATTATATATATATATATATTTGCAAATCCCCATTAATAAATTCTGAAGCAGTCGTCGATTCTGTGGTATATGCTTGCGTCATTTTCGAAAGATACAGTCGCTGTATAGCCATCAGCTTCCGTTCTATATGTTGGTTTTGAATATTACTCGCTCCGTACAATAATATTGCGTAAATTCATCTTTAGGTAATTTTATTACTTCTTTATTTCCAAAATTATACTTCGTAATTTTTTCCTGCAACAAATTATTAAAAAATCCTTTTTGCTCGATCTACAGCATATTTAACATGGTCATGGGATAGCATCTTCTCATAAATTATTACCCCAACGTATTTCATCTTCCGTACTATCTGTACTTTCCTGACGTACATTTTCAAAACCAGGTTCAGTCTTACTGCTTTAGGTAAACCGCATAGCCCTGGTCTCCTTTGGTGGCATTTCTAGTTTCACCAGTTATCATCCCAAATTGCAGTTTACTATAGAATAAGAAAACAATGGTACTGATAATTTTCTTGATAAATGCATAGTTCAGACTAAAAGAACACATTCATAATATAGAAGGCAATAATTGCAATGAAATATCAATACACAGAATTAACTTTAAACTTGTAATGGGTAAGAAAAGATTAACAATTTTGGACATTGAGAGCAACTATAATAAGAATGTATCTCAAAAATGTTGCACATAAAATCCAAAGTTCACACTTTAAATCTGCAGACTGACACTGGTAAATTGCCTAATGTTTACAGCTGTATTTTTAACCAACAATTAACCCTTGGAGGTTCAGCACATGTTAGCAGGAGTTCATATGTTAAATTAAAATACTCATGTCTTTGAAAAAAATTTTAATTAAATTTTGCATTTCTTGATTTATATATGTTCTCCTTGTTTTCTTTGTATATACCTTTCGATACTCTATACATAAATATACAACACTGTTAATATTTTACCAACAATTAACTCTTTGAGGTTCAACACATTAAATTTTTTTAAATATTTAATTTGTGTAAACTCTCTTTCTCATTTCCGGCCTGTAAGAACGTTGCAATAATTGTTTGTCAGTATTTGCCTGCTGAGGGCCAACAATGGGGATCGAAATGTTGTGTAGGTTCTTTAATAGATAATAAATCTAGTCTGTTAAAATAAGGTTCTTTAATTCCGTAAGTATATTCAAGTTGTACGTCGTAATTACAATATGGATCTCTAGTTTCAATTCCTCGCAACATCCTACCAACACCTTTATTCATCATTACACTTCTGTTCCAATTCCCTCCTGCTATTAACCTCCACAATCAAGACCAAATCGTCCGCATAAGCTACATACCTAATTCTTCTCTCCTTCAAACATACAATATATGTTAATTGTTGCGTTCCATAACAAAGGTCTTCTTGGTGATCCTTGTGGGCACTCTTTATGCGCTGTTTTCAATATCATCGTTATCCCAAATTCTACATGTATTACTTGTCTTGTGATTATGATTTAACCCCACCATATCATTATTTTGGCTCTCTCATCACACTTAACGTTTAAATAATTACACCCCACTATGTATTATCAAAAGTTCCTTCGATAAATTAACATACGGAGTACTCTCATTTTATCACATCATTGAATAACAGGATAATCGCATCGTCAGTCCTTCTCTCTTGTCGGATTGACGGTCATCAAATTTTCCGTCTCTCCAAATATTCCATCAACCACCGAGTTACCAACTTATATAAAATCTTCCTCTAGGAAGGACTTGGCTCAGAACTTGGCATGCTGGGATTGCGCATGGTATCTAAAAAATAGATTTAATTGGACTACCATCTACTCATTAGGAAAATATCGTTCCTTTACACAGCGATTACGTACTCTTGATCATTGTTCCCCATAGTATTTTAACCCCATCTCGCGAGTTATGCCATCGTAACGTGGCACCTTATGGACTATTAGACCGTGGTGGGCGAGGAGCGTCAGCGAGGTCGTAAAGGGAAAGAAATAGAGACGTGGGAAGACAAAACAACATTAAAGAAAATCACTTTGGAATATGGGTGATGATCGGTTGGGTCCCGTGGTCAATTTCTCCTTTCTAGTGCCCTTTCAGTTTTTCCTTGTCGGAAGAGCATGGCTCAATTGCGTCCCACGCTGGGGGTGGGGAGAAGGAGCATTTCTGTACATGGCAGAGTGACGGAGGACGAAAATTAGTTAGAAAGGAGGAGTACTTATATCGGGGTACTCCATATATTGAAGTAGCCATTCCTCCTGTGAAGTGATACATTGAATAGCTTACATTTCGCTTGAAGAACGGCAGATTCAACCCAATTGACCATGTTGAGTGAACGTGGCAACGTACTGTTAGTGATAGGAGCATTTATGTTTGGATTACACAAACTATTGGGCGATGCAACTCAGCGCTGGAGATGTACAGCAAGAAAATGCATGTGTTTTGTGAAAATAGATGACTGCAGAACAATTATATTTGAATAAAAATTAGATAATATCAAGTGACGACGAGAGTGCTCTTCAACACCGGCAGTCTTAACACTCAACACTAACTACGAGTACAAACTCATGTGAGAGTTTCCACGCAAAACTTAACAGTTCCTTCTATTTTCCACAACTGGACATTTTCAAATTTTTGAAAGTACTAAAAGAATTTCAAGTATGTACTAAAATTGGAATAAGGGCATCTGAAAGAACGGAGAGAACATTGTGCGCAGAAAACAAAAAAATTGCACTCCTAGAAGACTACATCGCAAAATTCAGAGCAAATGGCCTAGGAAGGTTTCATTTTGTGAAGATTATTGCAAACAAATACAAACCACTCTTGTAACTACTCTTTCATAAGAGATAGAAAAACTACTCGACGCAGCTATGACGAAGAAACATGATGAAAAAATATGAAGCAGCTATTAAGTAAAGAAAAAAAGAGATGTAATCCAGTTCGCCTCCCCGCGGTACACCCTAGGTAACGCTAAATGAACTGGGACGTTAAATCTAGGATGCATACACAGTAAGAAAACAATTCATCCTAATATATTGTACGTAACTGGTTTTAGTGTTTCTTCTACTATATTGTACGTATGAACTATCTCCTAAAATTGTAGAATTTTACAACAAAATATAATTTTCATAACTCTCATGTCCCAAAACTGTAAAAATTATAAATGGAATGTCAGTATACGAGTATTTTGTCAACCACTAAAATATCTGAAAAATTGCAAAGAATTAATTTTAATCTAATATTCATTAGAGTGAACATAACAGTGAACATTGGATTGAAAATAGTAAAACAATGGCTCTTTGAAAGAACCTCGAAAATTGTAAATGATATGCAAAACTATGAAACACGAGAGCCTATGTCATAGATATATGATCATAGTTGAACTATGATCAAAGCTTGTGTATTACACGGTCATATCTTTTATCATAGATATATGACATAGAAATATGACCGTGTAATAATGGTCTAAGATAATGACATTAAATAAAGAAACTCGTCAATCATACGCAATCAAAGTGAATTCTATTTACTTTTGAATTATATCTACTCAAGTTCTCCCCTTCCACCACCCAAGTTTAATTATCCAAAACACAACCAATAACTCATTCGAGCATGATCATGTCATACCACACCTCTCCAGCTGGCAGCATGTCACGTGTGCTGGAGACAGGATTCCCCTCGCCGCGACGCGCCGTCTGCACGTCGCCGCCTCCGGGAACGTCTCCCGTCCTTGGACATCTCATCCCATTACTGCCCTTAAGTTGAATCAGGTGCCTGGTTTCTTCTTCAGGGTTTTCTCTTGCAATTACGAAAGGACACTAGAGTAGAGTCGCGTTGCGCAGACACGAAAGCAGGGCTAGTGTCGCCGAGAAGAGCGAGACAACCAGTCGCGGCGCGCTGTAATCTGGTGATGGCGTCGCCATATGTGGTGAGGAGCCAGGCTGCAGCATTCAAATAGCAACGACCTCAGTTCGAGTGCTAGTGCAAACGTGCTCTAACGCCGAGCCACCACGTGCGCAAAACGCAACTTTCAGGAGACAGGTTGACGTCGGGAGCCGTGGTGTCGACGAACAGTACGTCATGTGCCGTCCATGGCATGCCCAACTGTAGTCATCGAGTTGCTAGTCATCCCTCAGCAGTCATTTGTCATTGTAATACAAATATTTACGTGAGACTTCAATTGGAAGAAGGGATTTCTTCTGAATTTGTGATTGACTTTCCATTTTTGAAACCAGGACACATGGAACTCCTATTTGTGAATACACTGAGAGGAAGTTTAATTTCCATATTTGTGAAATCAAATGGCGCGTCATGCTTTGTGCTAAGTTACGCAAAACGCTGCTTAGTGTTACTTTAGAAGACGTCCGGCTGTGCAGATTGTAATACGCTCCGACCAACAGGTTAAAATACGTAACGTATGTGATTTTTATTATCAAAATCGTAGTGGAGGGTGTGCATTCGTACAAGCAGATGGTTGTCAGGATAAGTCGCTGGCGTATCAACTTTTTATTAATACGCATCTCACCGCTCACCCGGAGAATTAGTCACCGTCATTTGATTAATTCTACAATAGTAAGAGTTCATCTTCAGTTCAGTACGAAATGGTTTCGTTGGTAAATGAACTGGCAGGCATTTGGGGCGAACTGGTTTATTTGAGAATGCGACATAATTCTCGGTGTAATGAAGATATTTATGTAATTTATTTCAATTCCATAATTTTGTTTCAACCGTGTAACGGCTGAATTTATTGTTTCTGTCATATTCAAGTGTAATTTTATGCACGAGGTCCATTCATGTAACATATTGTATTTTGGGACAAACCAATAATCAATTATCAGTGAATTCATTTATAATTGCTAAGAGTCAAGTTTCTAGTAAATAACGTTTTGCATATGAATTTAGTAACCATGTATTACGGATCAGTCATTCTCTATCCTGATAGTTCCAAAGTAATTCTCCTCAGAACTGGAACGTAACCGTTCCTAGTTCATAATTTCAAAGATAGCACCTTGAAGAGCAAAATTATTGAGTTGAGAGCTCATAAAAGCAATTATATTTATTCCTCAGGGAAATATGAGAGTATGAATCAGAAGTATCAATATAAATGACGCATAATCAAGGTGTAGGCTTATTTCATATTCTTTATTTGTTCGGCATCACGTTGGAAAAGAACTGAACAATATGGGTAAAAGTACTTGCTCAAAAAACACAAGAAGACAAGAATTAAATAACTTTTTTCATAAGGAATATGTTTTTTCGTCCATCACATAGCATCATATTTTAGTGTTTGCATGCGATTCTACTATTAGGGTGTTTTTGCCAAAACCACTATCTGAGGATTTTTATACTTTCTACTACACGAAGTATATTTGGAACGTGTTGTAATCGTGAAAATGTTTGATTGAGAGATTTTTATGGAAACGTCCGTTTAGGTGGTCCCTGATACCAAGGGTTCGCATGAGTTAAGCCCCAGAGTCAACTTAGGTAAAGTAAAAGCATGAATTGGGCCCCAGGTCTCTCCGAATCCCTCTTTCCAAGGCAGGGGTTATGCCTCGGCAAGCGAAATGAAATAGAACCATATTACTTAGATGCATCCCCCCCCACCGAGCTCATTGTCATAAAATCAATTAACTTGCACTTTTGATTTATAAAACACATACTTTTTACATTGAAAAGTTCAATGTGAGTAAAAAAACACTAATAATTTACACTTGTACATTTTCAATTAACTAATAAGCAGTAGGTGAGTAAAACATAAATAACTTATTTACCTATAATTATTGAATTTACATTAATTATTAATTGAATTTTTGAAGACACAACAACTAAAACGTATTATATGATTATGTCTAAAGGGCAGAATATCAGGAACACTTAATGACATAATTAACAATAAATATTAATAAATTAATGAAATACAGAATGATAATTAATATAAATTAATTTAACGAAATTAATTCAAACTTTCAGAATTCAGAAGAGGATAGTTCGGATAATTTTTAAATCTCACCCCCGAAACTCTTGTAAACCTTTATTCAAGGAATTAAATATCTTAACACTTCCCTGCATTTATATTTATGAAACAGTCGTGTTTGTTAAGACCGAATTACTGAAGTGCCACCCTTTCTTTATACGAAACAGTCTCGTTCACGAACACTATACACGCAATAGTAGTAATATTCATCGCCCTAGTGTGTCAACCACTCTTTGCCAAAAAGGATTCGGGAATCGTTCTATATAATTCCCTGCCCAAGAATATAGAAGATATTATGAAATTGAATATCTTCAAATCAGCGGTTAAAAACTACCTCCTGCACCAGTGCTTCTACAATGTAAAAGAATTTATTGATTTTAATAAAAGTTAAATTCGTCTTGTACTTTATCACGCCATTGCTGTAGTACTTTTTAAACAACTTATAACAATTTCAAAAACTATTTTCTTGCATGATTGTGTTGTCTTATGGCTCATATTAATTTAGTTTTATGTGTACTCAACTTTGGCACGGTTGTGTACATAAATTCTGTAGCCCCATCCTGGCCCGGGTTTTTCTCCGTTTTTCCTTCTGGTAGAGGCGGATTTATCATACAGGTTCTCTAGGCTTTGTCTAGGGGCGTGTTTATTGTAACAATAAATCGTGAATTTAGTGGGTTTTTTTTCAACTCTTATGATTTTTAAACACTATACTCAGAATAATATATAATTCGATAATAACTTGTACATGTAATTCTTTTTGCGTAAAATTACAAACATATTGACATTCTATTAGTTTTATAATTCGCAGCTAACTTTTTATCTTATCTAGGAACTTATGCAAAAAAAATTTGAATCCGCCTCTGCCTTAGGGCCCTTGATCGGAATTGATGGGATGGTCCCTTGCTTGTTTCCGGAGAGTAAATTAGTTTTTTTTCCTCCACGTGGTCATACGCAGTTTGTACTGTTTTTGACAATAAATTTATCAAATTACGAAACAAAACGTTTTATTTATTAATATTTTTTTTGGGGGGGGGACTATAATGAAGGTTGGAGTTGTAAAAAAAGAGTGAAAATTGAATAGATATATTCTTATATCCCGTTCCCAGAATTGAAAATATTTGTTTGTTTGCATTTTATAACCAATTGTTTGTTCCAGCACGTCACGTTCCAGTGGAGAGCAAGGCATAAAATATCAATAATGTTAAATAATATGGTAGCCAAATATCTAAAAGGGGTGCAAATTTAATAGATAACTCCCTGCTCATTTACCATTTACGGAGTTCAAGAATATTTGTTTGTTATAATTTTGGATGTTTACCTGTGGAAAGTTTGTCGGAGTGTGTTAGGTCAAATTTTAATTTTTTACGAGAAAAATAAAAACACATTTTTTTAGTGAAAACGGTGCAAATTTAATCAGGATTTATCAATGGTATTAGCACTTGTTGTATGCCAATATTTTGAATTGTGTTATAGATATCGTTTATAGAATTATCATTTATTTAAAAAAACAGGGTGGATGAAATTTTAGAAAAGGTGTTTTTGCAATGTGCTTTCTTAGTATTATCGATAGGTGTATTTCGTAGTAGGGAAATCGAAAATTGGTAATCTGACGTATCGTAAGTAAATAATTTTTAGTAAATGATAATTAAATAAATGAAAATAAATGGTAGAAGGTTTCATTTACGCTTCTGAAGTCAATGAACAATTTCTTAAATTATGGTTTTATAACGAAAAGTCGATATAAATAATTAAATTGATCTTCAAAAAACAGCCACACTTTATTCGATAATTCTTGTATAATAATTTGCTAACAGGATATGAAAATAACATTTAGTTACATATGTTTGTATCGTAGTATTTGAAATTTCTTAAAACTTTGACTAATCCCGGAGATTAATAGATTACTGTAGATGTAACTATAAATTAAAATAATGACTTCCTTGACCCCAACTTAATTAAGCATTGAATGTATACGTATATCTAAGGGTAAAAGTTAATACAGATACCGTGTACGTGAAGTTAAGAGTCTTGCACAAAAGATAATTGGAATTCATACTCACACGGAATTTTGCAAGCAGCATCATGAAGAATCTTTAATAAAGAGACTTTATAATAAACAAACATATTAATTATTGGTAGTAATAAAACTCATTATGTGTATTAAAACTGACGGTAAATACTCGCGATCTCGTAAGATCATTGCAAACATTTTTGTTGCTTTCTTCACTGCTCTTCGTTCTAATATCAAATTTCTATTGATATGTCTCAAGCGGATGAAGTTTCTCTTTCTCGCATTTATCGCGTCTTTAAACACTGGAGCTACGTTTTTAATTAATCATACTTTGGTTGGGTTCGGGTACGGGACATCCGCTGGCGTTTTCCCCCTCCCCTAATGGCCTCATCTCTCTACCTGAAAAGTGTTGGGGCCCAACTCATACTAAGGATTAACAATCCCTTCCAATGCTGTGGCGATTACTAGGGACTCAATTCTTACTCGCCTGATACCGACAACGTGGTTTTAGCATGACGTCCGTCCATGTGCAGCGATTCTGGCGAAACGGATGTGTCACATTCGTTCATATTACGTGGTCAACCTAGAATCTGCTTGTTGTCGGTACACGTGTTCAGGAATTTTTATAACTCTCAGTATAAAGAATATTATAAATACTTCAGTATTTCAGATGAAGATGAATGTACATTTTAGAAATTTTCTCTAAAACAGCTCTTAATTTACGTTTTTAATTTTCTATGCAGAAATTGTAATTTGTGTATATTACATACAAGTAAGTGGTAATTTTCTTGAAAATTTCGTTTAGACACAGTAAAATAAATACTCCTTGCAACACAAATACATCAGTTTAGTTTCAAATGACTAGCAAATTATTCACGTATGAAGGTGAACCAAGCAGAGGAGAATACTTCTATCGATAACTGAAATTTAATGGTAAAAACAATAGAATGACCGGAAGACACAACAGACACGAAAGTACACGACTGTGTAATATCATTTGTACAACACGTTTTACAATATTTATAAGATTGAGAACGCAAAATATCTTGAAATAATATTTGAAAGTCTCATTCCGGATTTACATGAGGAATCTGTCCCCCACCTTCAAATTTTATTTTTCAAATGACCAACTGGGCCGGATGTAAGGGGTTGGGCAGGGGGGCAAGTGTCACCGTCGGGTGTTGAAGAACACGTTTAACTATGAGGAACGCTGAAAGATGGGAGCGCTAAAAATGTTTTTCTTATATATATATATATCACTCCTCAACCACCGAAATAAAAAAAAGTTATTATTTACTCTTTAGGGACAAGGAAGAGTGGTCATTTACGATATATACCCTGTTTTGGTCGGGAACGTTCCGAACTTTATTATAATAGCTTTTTTTAGTAATCACGCGAAATTTTGGGTAATTAGTTGTGGCGTTGGTTCAGAACTTCCATAAATTGTCAATATAGTTACAACCGGCTCGACACGAAACGAAGTATAGCGAGAAATTTGTATTATTTGCCATAACCTTCACAAAATGAAACCTTCCCAGGTCATTTGCTCAGTATTTTGCAATGTTGTCTTCGAGAAGTGCAATTCTTTTTGTCTGCAGCGCGCAACGTCTTCTCCGTTCTTTCAGATGTGTTTATTTGAATTTTCGTACCTATTTGAAATTCTTTTATGTACTTTCAAAAATTTGAAATCTCAACTCAACTATACCCTCCTGGCGAGGGAAAACTGTTATGGGATTAACTGGGACGCAAGCGAAGGGAAAGTTGACCGCGGGACCCAATAGACCGTCACGCGTCAAGTTTAATGTCATCATGGTTGCAGAATACAAGTACTGTAGGAAAAGCGAAATAATTTTTTTTATCTTTTAATTATTTGAGCCAAGCATTTTTATTGAATGGAAATGAAAAAATGTTTTAGGCTCTGAAACACACTATCAATGTTTTAATCAAGTAAAGACTAACCTATTCAGTGGGGTACGGAGAAAATATCTTGGAGAGGAATGGACCCTCCAAATAATCTTTGGGGAGGGAGTGAAGCTTTGCAGTTCATATTTTAAAACTTACAGTTAATAACTTAGTAGCTTTGTCGGAAAATAGTTATAATTTATTGGTAGACCTATGATTTTCCCTGTACTTCTAATATTTTAGTTCTATTACTCGTGATTGGGAGGGTGTTTGTTCATCCCTTTACCTACGCCTCTGGCACGGATGGCAGAATTGGCCGGGAGCAGAGTGACATGTTTGAGAGTAGGCAAGAGACATAAAGCATATTAAATTTATTTTATTCCCGATCGTGTGTTTTATTCACATGACAAGAATTTATATTCTCTCTTCAATTTTTTGAAAACGTTTGATGACAATTCTTTAAAAGTTTATTTGTATGTATACTTGATATATTATTACCAAAGGGATCATGTGCTACAAGATCTGTTTTGTGCGTAGAGAGAGAGAGGAAAGTTTTTACATTTTAACTTATTCATAGTACCCTACTGTGAAAGCTATAACTTCTGGGGAGGGGTGCGCCAATGTCTAAGCTTGCCCCCACCCCGAAAATAATTGTAGTTCCAACCCTGCGTAAAACTACTATCAAAATGTGACTAACGAAAATCAGAACTTCTTAGATGGTCACGGGGTTGAAATTGGCAAAAAAAAGAGAAAAAAAAGAAAAGTGATTTGATAAATTATTTTTTCTACCACGCCTAATAACTGGTAACTTTTTGGAAAAATTACCGGAAGCAGATCTTTAATATTACCTTTGTGAAATATTTTTTTATAAAATATGCAGCCGGTAAGGACTTCTCTGTAAAAGAAATCAGATTTTTTTTTTAATTTAAGATTTTGAAATGTAAAGCAATATTATTGGTGATTTTTTTGTTTGGGTATCTTTTAGGTTAGAAAAAACGTTTAAACATTTTCATCGAGATTCATTTGGTGGCGCTTATTAAAAAACAGAGAAAACCGGTAAAAGAGTATGCAACTCGCTACACAAATTGTCCTCACCACATGTAGAGTATAAGTGAATTGTACATTGTACACCGTATATTGTTCACTTCTAGGAGATTCACGTCATAAAAAACTTGTAGATATAATTTCTTTTTTCATTTTATGGTGCCACGAGTAGACTTTCAACGCAGGAGGGGTTGAATTTCTCCAAGAACGGATTTTAGGTAGCATGCCTTAGAGCAACGCTCTCCAACTAGCGGCCCGCGAAACTTATCTGTTCACCCCGCGTTATAGTACATTTGAGGCACAACATTGTGTCAGAATTAATGTTTGACATGGCATCTCCGGTGAGAGAAAATAGAAAATTGTGTATGGCCCGTAATACATTATAATATCATTTTATTATACTATTAAATACTTCTTAACAAATTTGGAAGTAAAGGAATTTAATTTAATTTTTCCAGTTTGAAAAAATAAAATTTGTTGATTAGAATCAAAATGTCGCGCGGGCTAAGTTAAGTTGGACCTAGAATAAGAGCTCTAAATGTTTTTCTGAGTATCGCAAAGTAAAACTACGAATGCCATTTATAAAGAATCGTTAGAAGCTACTTCTGAAGGATTTTTAAAACTCTACTCCAATACACATGTTAAAAGTCTTCAGCTAGCAATATTTTTAAATAAAGCAAGAAAAGATTGTTTTTAGAAAATTCTTTTTTATGGAGAAAAGTATATATTATTTCTCCCAATTTAATAACTATCCTATATGTAAATTCAAAAGACAGGCTATCTGTCTTTGCGGTTTACTTATTGATAACGAATTGAAAATAATAAACTGACTCATGGCTAATCTAAGTAAAAATAAAGAATGAATGTAGCTTATGAACAATACACGCCGTCAGTAATATACGTTCTCATACATGGTATTGGTGATTTAAATAGGATTATTTGTACAAAATTTTCCAAACTACGGGTGACTGATAGGTCATAGTTGATGTAAACATACAGATTATACAAGTAATATAATATACATTAAATTCTTATTCGATATGTAAACAGGCAAATGTTCAGCTGCAACATTTATGTAATTTCTCTCATAATATTTCATCGTTTCGCAACAACTCCGTAAATGAGTAACTTGTAATAGTCCCTTGCTATTCAGGGTTGTTATGAAAATTACATTTTTTAATCTTGGTTACTGGTTCTACGTGCGTTTGTGACGTTTTAAAAATGTATTCAATATCCATTTTAATTCAACTTCGGTAAATGCTATCACTCTCAAGCTAAACAATAATTTTTTTCCTTCGTTAACATCAAACTTATCTAAAATATATAATTTTTTAGCATGTGTGGTATTCAGTAAATACTTTGATTTAGATCAGTTACTAAACGATCCAAATATTTTTAATCTTATTTAACCTTATAATTTTAATGTATTAATATTGCAGACTAACTTATCTTCTCTCTCTACCACAATCATATCGCACAAAAGTTTTTCTTTACCTGTGAAAGTCTTGCATGCATCATTTATTCATGTGATTCGTACGCATGAATTAAATTCGCACAAATTGAATTCCTTGTGAAGTTATCATCCAAATTGTGTCCTTTTACCATTTTATTAGTGAAGGTGAAAATTATTGTTCAATATCCTATACCTATGTTTTGTTTATTAATGGCACTGTCTATTTAGAAAATTTGCAGGAACTATTACTCTTCGTTCAACGCAGTAAAATGTTGAACTTGCATAGAATGAAATTACGTTGACATTTTATTGAAGCAAACATATCGTTACATTAGTTAGGATAATACCAAATTGCATGTTGTTAATTTTAAAAGAACGGAAAAATTGATTTTAAATGATATATTATTTAATAATAATAATAATAACAATAATAATAATAATAAAAGTGCTTTTATTCTGGCGAGTCTCAGACCTTAATATCCGCTCTTCCGTCTAACAATTTGAAACATTTACATTTTAAAATACAAGATAAAAATTGGGAGGATCGTATTTACATTTAACATTACATTTACATTACATTATTTGTCGCCTCACTTTACTGCATCAGCAGTCCACAGTCATCATGAGATAATGAGATATCGTTGTTCATTGGATGAGACCTACATTGGCACTGAAGCAGTGCTTCCTCCCAATTTCAGCGGACGAAACACGGGACTTGGTCGCTGAGAGGCGGTTGGTTATTGTTGGTTGATCAGTGCAACAGGATGCTCTCCAAAATCTGAAAGAATATTCAGAATTTCAAATAATAGTCTTTTTTGTATCATGTTTGTCTCTACAGTATCTTTTCTGGTACAGGGTAGGGTGGGGCAAAGAACCGCACCGTCCAGTTTTTCGTACATATGAATCATGAAAATGGTGACAATTTTATATTTATATGAGCTCAAATAAATGTAAATTCGTAGAGTATATTCCCTTTGACCAAGCTCATACTAAAGAAATAAAAATTCTTTTAGTTTTTTTTTCAAATTTTTGCAACAAATTTTCCCGGATCTTTGCTTTAATACAGCAAATTTTCCCCAGTGGCGGAAAAATAGGATTTTAACAAAGCTTCAAAATACTACAAAAGCTACAAGAAGGGGAGAAAGGAAGAAAGGAAAAATGGATGGAAGGAAGGATGGAAGGATGGAAGGATGGAAGGATGGAAGGATGGAAGGATGGAAGGATGGAAGGATGGAAGGATGGAAGGATGGAAGGATGGAAGGATGGAAGGATGGAAGGTTTTCCGTGGGTACACCGCATATACATCAAACCTTCATTCAACCCAAGTCTTCAAGTTCGTATTTGTGTGAAGAAAGACGTAAAATCGGTTATTTGGGTTCCGGGCAAATTAGATATGCCATTTTCGTCGATGGATTTTGAAATTATGAAACTGTGCCTTTGAGTTACGATAATGACCTTCCCTTACATACATCTCTTTCACCGTAACAGTGTTTCCGGTCTGCCAGAGTCTGAAGGTAAGTTCATGTCCATTCTTTATTTGGACAGGCGAGACTTTCCAGAATCTAGGCTAAGCTTCGAAAAAAACATTAAATGATTAATAGCATTAAAATGTTGTGATTCGGTAAATTTTGATAAATCTTTTAACTAGTTCTCCAACAAAACATCTTAATGATTAACAAACGTTACGTAATAAAACAATATCACTAATATACTCACCGGTCAATTACCCAGAAGAAGGTGGGTAAAGTTGAAAACCTTGAGTATAAAATTCACTGTTCACCAACCAATCATATTTTCACTGTAATTAAAACATTTTTTTCAAAAAAATTCAAAGAAACCTATTCCTAAAATATTTTATTTTTAGTTAAGCAAATTTTTAACTGTAAATTGAACTTTTAAAATAAGAGTAGGCTATTGGACCAATTATGTCAATAAGAAAACGTATTCACCATTTTAAATAAACGTCTTGTCTTAAAATTATTTCACGTTCAATTGTTGCGAGGGAGGACGGCGTTATACTGTACATAATAGTTTTTCATAATTATAACAGATGAATTCATAAAAGTTGCGGGTAAACAATATCCATTATTCTCTTAACTTAAAAAATGAATACTAGACTACCAAGAAACAGGGTTGTGGAAACTCTGTACCACACTACACTAATTATACAAGGCTCATTAAAGTAAATACTCTAGCGACAACTTTCGGTCAGGTGAAACTGGCAACGAGCCGCGAATCGTTCCCGGGACTCCTGCTTTGATCGCAGGGGTGTTAACCACTACACCACTCGTTCGCCTTCCACAGCTGAACACCATTTCCACCCAGACCGATACAGTGTACAGCTGTGGAAGGCGAACGGGTGGTGTAGTGGTTAACACCCCTACGATCAAAGCAGGAGTCCCGGGTACGATTCCCGGCTCTTCGCCATTTTCACCTGACCGAAAGTTGTCACATATCTTCTCCGCGTGTAGGGTACACGGAAGAAATATGTACATAAGTACTCTAGTGCTCAAAATCTAGTGGTTTTTGAGCTTAATATGTCGAGCTCTTACCCTAGTTTCTGTGTCATTGTACTGGTTAAGTGTTGAGATAACTTGAGATCGCCGTTCCATTAAACCGATTTTAGAGGTATCGACGAGTAGAAAAGTAGTGAATGTTTTCAACAATAGTCTAAAATTATTTTAACACGTTGAATGCAGTGGTCTTCTCCAACAAAACGCATCTTGTCAATTCCATAAAACTTATTTCTTCCAACTGCTGTTGAAACACGGAACAGAAAGACTAGTCACATGCATACGGAGGCAAATTTAATACGCTTTGCAATTCTCAGCGACATAAAATATTCAAATTTTTAGGAGTTGTAATATTTTTTATGTGAAAGTTTGAAAACAATACTATCACAGGATTGCATTATTATGTCTATGGAGAAATAATTACTCTTTACTTAGTTTTCACTCTTTACTTGGTTGTAACTTGTTAGGGATAGATGATGGGGAGACAAAATCGACCTTCGATATTATTTTTAAGGACATTTTTGAGAAAAATGGTGTTTGTGTTTTTTTAAATTGTCTACATCGTTCAATCAAACATATTTTCAAAATTATGAGGAGCCTATCTTTTGCATATTTAGGTGGGAAATGAAATTGTCCCTCAATTTGAAAATTACTCATAAACAAGGTACTTCATGGCTGATTTTCGGGATTCGGAATCCTTTACTGGACTGTCCTGAAAGAATCGGAGTGGGTCGTCACCCTGATCACAAACAGGAGGTGGTCAAGAGAGGAAAAACATTGCGCCTTGACACGCCTAGCGCCATTTCCTGCTTGCAGCAGCGTCCGATTCCCCGCTCCAAGGGCGAAAGCGAATGTGAAAGAGTTCCTTTTGCGGACTGGCTCTTCGCATTAAACGGAATTGAGAATTTCCTTGGAACTGCTTTTTTACTGCACTGAGGAGTTGAATTGTGAAATTTAGTAGGTGGATGATTTCCGAAGAACAACAAACAAATATTCAAAATTTTATGAAACTATTCATAACTATTACGAATAAAAAGGTCGCAAATTTTAAATTATTTATTTAATTAGATTATATAATGGACGTTAATAGGAGTATTTGTATCTTCGTGTATCTTTGTTAATTGAACGTATGTTCATTCTGTAAGTGCATCAATTCGGAAAAATGAATTGACAATCCTGTTGAAATTTGATTTCTAATCAAAAAATAGCTAGCTGATAAGTTTCAGAAAACTACATGTATGTGCGATAAACCAACATCAATGGGCACAAAAAGTCTGTAAATAATTATAAATTTGGAGAAAAATAGTTTGTATTATTAACATAAATTAGCGAAATAACACACTTGATTGGGCTGCAAGTTTTATGAAGTAGAAATATAATTCTCAAAACTATCTTTTAAACACTTTTTTAAATATTTAATTTCTTTTCCCACAAACAATCTGAGAAGAATCTACAAAGATTTTTTAAGTAATTCAAAGGAAAGATAAGTTCGGTACGTAAAGCAATTGTTTTAATATTTATATTTTCCCTAAGGAAATTTTCTGCCTCGTTTTCTTCCTTTCTGACTCAGCAGACTTTGCGTCGAAGCCCCGGTGAATTCCTACGATATGGCACCCACCTTTCTCCTGAGCTCCGTGAGAGCAGAGGGGCACTCGAAGTAGCGCAGCAGCGGTGGCAGTGAAGGCTGCACCGCATCTTCCAAGGCGCCTGCCTCGCGCGCTTAGGTGATGCTTGCGCTTCCTGTATGTGGAAGCAACGGCGGTGAAACGCCGACATGAAACGCCTGCTATCCTTGAAGAGCTCTGGCTGGAAATATTCTAATGCTGCGTCAAAGACTTGTAACTTAAGCGATGACAGAGATCAAAATAAGATCGAGGCACTCATCTATGGCCGGTATTACACGGTCATATTTCTGTCATATAT
>NNCF01128649.1:115590-210185 GCA_002313205.1 Laupala kohalensis | reverse complement strand
TATATATATATATATATATATATATATATATATATATATATATATATATATATATATATATATATATATATATGGCCAAAAATATGACTGGGTAATGCACAAGTTTTGATCACAGTTCAACTACGATCACATATCTATGACATAGGTTCTCGTTGAAAGAACCTTACATTATATCTTTCAACATATCTTTGATCATAAATATGACATAGAAACACGACCGACCCTAATACCGGCCTAAATGAAAGATGGCTTCTATGCAACCGATAAAGCTTTTTACCGAAAATAAAACTGTGAGCGACTTAATAACGCCTCACAATTTATCATTAATTGAAAGAATCCGTGAGTGCCTCGTTATTCACCACGTTTATAATAATAATAATAATGTTTCTTTGCTTGTCATGTTTTGTTGTCTTGTCATATAGAAGTCATGTTTCTTTGCTTTCAGCCCTTAAAGCCCCACAAAAAAAACTTTGCTTTGAGACAATTTAACTTAAGGGAAACAAATATGAACGGAAACGCACTGTGTTTATTAGTTTATTGTATATTAGTCGCTGTAAATCCTCAACGTGGTCGTAGGTACTTTGGAACAGCACTTTTGACATTAAATCATTTGTATAATTATTTATTTATATTCCGTCTAACTGGCGTTATGTTGGTACAGAGCTTGTACTCAATGTAGCCAACGCTTTTACTTCGCCATCGTCCGTAAGAGTAATAATATTTGTACCTCGTGTTATATTGGCAGGAGATTCGAATTTCTGAAAACGTAAATCCTTTGCCAACCTCGGACATCAATTCAATTCAATTGTGGAGCTATCCTGTTCTTTCTACATCGAGCGTGTGGAACGAATACTACCTTGTGTGTTTGTGCGTTTGTTAATTTGTAATTCTTTAGAGCAAATAGTTGCTTTTGCGACTACTATTAATATTAATTCGGATTTTACTTAAATTCGTAGTTGACAATTTTGTGTTAGGTAGCCATATTGCATAATTTTCGGCAAAGTTACATGACTTTTAGTATATCTCTGGAGTTTGGAGCAGCTTCGAAAATTAATCCAATCTATTGCAGTAAGAAGGTATTTCTCATAATGTAGCAGATATTGAAAATAACAGATGAAAATTTTGTTCTCCAGACTTTTGAAATATTTTCTGGGAGGAGCTTTTAAATGACGCTAGTACTTCATACAATAATTGGTAAAACGTACATAGCTGTTTTCCACTATTTATGAATTTGACTGAATGCGTTGCTTTTATTTTGAAACTTTTTGAACATTTTTCTCGATGTTAATGTCATTGGAGGCTATGTCATGAACATGTACGTAATTTCGCTAGTCTTGCCAAGAAAAGAAAGGGCTAATCTGTTGTATTCCGTAATGAAACTGGTTAGAATCATCATTCATAGCTTAGTTCGTATTCATCATTTTTTCTAATGCTGATTAGAAGTAGAGTCGAAGAAAGGAGGTGGGCATTTTCGAGAGATAGTTTGGTTAATGTTAGTTGTGCTGTTGGAGATCGTCTTTATGTGAGAGAGTTGCGCGTCTGGAAACATGAGTAACCCATTCTATAGTTTTAGTGCGGCATTTTACAACGAAAAACAATTACGTTTAGTGGCGATTTCGACCCACTTACATTCTTATTTCATGGAGTTTGTTTTCTGATATATTCTGTACATAAAAGCATCAATCCCATGCATGGTTCTACGAAAAATTTTGTTACTTTTAAATCACAAACATGTGACCATGCCTAGGTCAAGACGTCGGGTTGTGGGGGCAGCTGTACATGTCTCCACCAGATGGTGCGCATCGTGGATGGTCTCACAGCACAATTGATGTCAATGCCACCTAAAACAATTATAGCAAGTGCCATGTCCGCCGAAAAACCGGTGACTTAGGCACATTATTGCGTTATAAAGGTGGGAGGTGTTGGAAATACGAGAGGGAGAGAAATACAGATTTGGAGTGAAAAGAACGATTGAGAGTGAAGGCGAGGTTGAAGAAGGAAGATAGAGAACTTAGGGGTAGAAACTGGCGGTGGGGAGTTTGAGAATGTCGGAAGGATACCGCGGGAGAGCAGAGGGCACAACTTTGTGAGAGAGATGGTGAGAGTATTTATTGAAAATGTTGTCAGGGGAGGGGTTGTGGAGCGCCTTCCGGATGTGTTTCCGAACACGATGATAAATAAATTGAGTTATGGGTTCTATTTTAGAGACGGAAAAAGTTGGGGTGCCGATCGGCGGTTTAACAGCCGTGCCGAGGTCAAGATCATCCAATCTAATTGCCTAGCGACGGTACACTGCGTTTCTATACAACATATTTTACCGCTTAGAACACTGTGCGATGATGCAAAACATTGCCCGGTTTGTCCAACTTTTATTCCAACTATGCTGGCTTCACCTGAGCCGTTTACCGTAACAATTTTGTTGGTTTCAATGAGGGTTTAGTGATAGTTCAGGAAAATTGACGTGGTTATTATAGAAAATGTTCGTCGGGAACATTTTCCATTAGCTTACTTATATTAACTGAAACAGTGAGGCGAATAAACGAACGTAATAACTCTCAACGTAAGTTGTGGAGACATTCGCAGTTATGTGTAAACAGTCGAGAGTTTTAAGTATGTTGTTTCGTGATATTCAGTATGACCTAAAATGTGAAGAAAAATTTAAAGAAAAATGTTTTTTCTCTCATTTTCTGTCTATTGATGACATTTAAGTTTAGACATTTATTGTTTTTTCGAGGATAAACAGTTTTTAATTATTGTTACTACAAGGTAAATATACATGATTGAATAACTGCAGGGTAAAACTACACGACTGAATCACTGGAAAAATGTAATAATTTATCAACGCAAATGATCTTTACACACGACTCGGTCGGGCAGTTTAGTGAAAATTATATTTTATCAATTAAAATATTTTGTCTTATAATACTCCGTTACTGGTAGCAAATATTTATCTTCCTGAGAATTTTCCATTACTTTACGTATATTTGTTATGGTAAGTTACTTTTAATGCATGATATGGCTTATTAATTATTGTAATTAATTATTTCTAATTAATATGAAAGCTAAAAACACAGTTTTTTCATGTTTCATAATCAGCAGTACTTACAGCAGAAATTGTGACAACCATATTTGTTTTCTTTAAAATTTATTTAATTATTTTTCTGTTATTAAAAATATTTCATGTGTTTTGATAATCCATTTTTGAACAGTGTGCTACAATGGTTGTAATAGTCACGTGATAACAAACATGTTTTGCACATTGGTTGACACCCCTAAATTACATACAAAAATGCACGTTAAATAGTACAAGCTCTATTTCCGAAATCTTGTATGTGTTCATACAGCACAAATACCAGTGACGTCATTTTCTGTCATTGGAGACTGCTGACTCACATAGTGTTATTGGCTCCTGGAATTTACCAGGATATTATATCACATGCATGTAATTTTCGAGGCAAAATGCATCGTGTGAAGCGAGAACTTTCATCTACTAAGTTCTTATGAAGCCACCTTGATTTTTTAACGAAGAATGGTACCAATTACGACATACATTTGAAAATCAAGTTTATAATCAACTTCAAAATAAGTAAATAATAATATGTAAATTACCACTGATCGTTCCAGTTCTGTGGAGCGGATGGCTCACGTAGGAAAGCTCCGAAAATAACGTCTTCTTTAGCAATCGTACGGAAACTGATAGCGTTAGAAAAGACCCATTACTATTTCCCGGCGGATAAAATTGGATGGTGAGAAATGGGTCTTAGCATATGGGATCCCTATCTCATCGATGACTTTGATTCTCAACATAATCTGTGATAGGTACTTTGGCCTCACTTCATTTATTGCATTAAAAGGCTTTTCGTCCAAATATGATTTTTATGACGCTTATGATATTTACAACGCTACGCACGATGTTATTTCGTACACTGTCCATCGAATTCTTGAAACTCCTTTCTCTACTTTCTTCTTTATTGCTTACTACTCACTGCTCTATCTACTTGATATACATTTACCATCGAACACGGTACAATACTGCACGCAAAGGGAATTGTTACTTTTGGACGGGCAATGGCGTAGAGTGTGTTTGGCAGATTAGCGGCGCTTCCGATTGTCAGTCGATAATTATCACCGTCAATCGCTCGGATATCGTATTTGCTAGCAAGGAAATATTATTGTTCACTTCATTGAATTTTACCACAAATTGTTAAAATTGAAAATTAATTAATTGATTGAAAGTATACTTCTTATATAATAAAATTAAACACAACAAAAACACAAGACAATAATTATGAGAAAAATTGTCTTAAAAGTGATTTCGAATAAGAAGTGAAATATCTGAACGAATATTTACAAAAATCTATTAATAAATCTTAATTAATTTGTGTATGTTAACTTACATCCAATTAATTATGAGAATCATCGACATTAATAAATTTCGTGAGCAATCAGCCATACTTCAGAATCCAAGGTATGAATTGCATTTTTGTTTTAAGTTTCTCAGAGAGAGAGAGAGATAAAGTTGTGTAGTTCAGTGATTCCAGAAGTGTGAGCCAGGGACACACTCGGCTCGGCACACACTCGACAATTTTCGTTTACCGAACAAAAGGACACAAAATGTAATTTTATACCTTCATTTTTCCAATCTTCGCCGTCTCATATTTTAGTTTTGTAATAGCATGAAAAGTAATCTAGTTCGAAATATAAATTTACGTTTATTGCACCCAATAATACATGCTTTTCAGGGGGGGGGGAGTACCGCCAAACATGATTTGAAGATTAAAAGATTGGGAACAACAGAGAGTTAAGAAAAACAAACAAACAAAAAAGAAATGAAATCCTTTATTACGTAAAAATCGACGCTGTTTAGTATCACAACCCCATGAATTTTAACAGTTTCAGAATGTTCAGGATTCTTGAAACAAAACATTATTGCCAATTACATTATTTCCAACAACCACTTTTCACTTTAACGTTTAGCGTAAGTTGCATGAAAATCCAATGCCTTTGCAGAAGTTCAGAGCCCAAGCAATGTAAACCGAGGAGTGTATTCTGAGACCCAAATTCCTCGTTTCATGCCTCAGAAATGCAAGAGTCTGGTTTACATAATGTTTGTTGCCGCAGATAGGCCAAGCGCCAACCGAAGTCTTGTTTCGCCTCGTGAGAGGGAATCGACGTCCAACGCCTCCAACGATGACGTGAAACTCGGCTGCGTGGACTCTCGCCGCAGAATTATCCTTTTTGTCGCCCTCTTTCCTCGGGCGGGCTCACAGCTGCGAATCGGGGCCACGCGCCGCCAAGCCAAGCCAAGCCAAGCCAAGCCAAGCGAGGGTATCGGTCACAAGAACCGTCGTAGAATGAAAACGTCGTGCTCATGGAACCTCCCACGCGAATAACAGTGGAACGCAAAACGAGGTTAAGCTCAACTTCGTGGAGGAAGCGAAAGGGGGCCAGGGAAAGTTGGGGAAGTAAGCAACTGCGGTGAGGGGAGGCCAGGCCGAGCGATAGATAACAAGAGAAATGAGGCCAAGTCCGACCTTCTGCATTTAGAAAGCATGCGGCCCACATAAAAAGAGAAGGAGGAAAAGACATGGAAAGGTGGAGTAGGTGAGTGTGAGTGTGTGAGAGAGAGAGAGGGGGGGGAGAAAGAAAGAGAAAGAACATTCATGAGGCTCCCTTTTCCCGCCAACGTTTCCAGAGAACGGGGCGAATGCTCTCGCGGATTTTTTCTCTTGGCCGTGGGAGCAGGGACTGGGTGGGGACAAGAGAAAAGACGTCGTCACTGCAACTCTCTCGAAGGCTAGCGGGTCACGGCCTCCGAGAATCTGCCGCAGTCTTACACCACTTTCAGATGGTGTGTGTTCAAATTGGAAGACAGGGAAGTTGGCAGATTGCGGCTTCGTTACGGAGAGGAACCGTAGAAGCAGACGGGGGAGGGGGGGAGATTGGGGCCGGGGCTTCCTCTGAAATGTTTGATAACTTGAAAAGGACTTTCTCTGTATAAAATCTTTTTAATGAACCATTGGACATTATGGCGCCAAATATTGGCAATGTAATAACATGAATTCAGCAACTGAATAAATTAAATAATTTTGGAAACAAATAGCTTTAAAATTAACAAAAAATATTCTGGGCTCGAAGTCTGGGCACCTCACGAAATAAATTTCTGTCTACAGACCTACATAGAATGAATAGTGAAACATGGCTTTCCTGACCGTTTAAAATTGTTAACAACACACAAATATAGCATACTAAAGTACAACAAGGTATTTTATGACCCATTTCGATGAACTACTGACAATTCAGAAAAAGCAATGCGCGAACAGTAATTGTATGAAAATTAAAGAACAGATATAAATTAAATTGTACATGTAGCTTTACTTGACCTGTTAGTCAATCCATCCTTTTGTGGGAATAGAAATGGATTTGTGAAGAAAATGCATAGGAAGGAAGCACCATAGATTTAAAAAAAGGCCCGAGTTGGGACCTCGCAAAGAACTTCCAGGCCTTCTCCCCAAATAAATTGTAAAAACTCACAAAAGTTAGTCAAGTCACATAAACGATTTGGCAAAAAGAAGTTGGAAAATGAAATTGATTATTACATCGCCATAGTGCAACAAATGTCTTCAGAGTAGAAAGTAAATATTGCGACCATTGAAAGTACACATTGTTCATTACGTACGTGAGGAAGAAAAGTAATAGATGACTAATTTTCAACTGAGTTAGTAATTAATTAATTATGATCCTGTTCCAAAAGGATACCGAGATGACTGCGTTTGAAAACATCGTAACAGCAAAGAAAGCATGAAAATGAGCTTTCTTTCTTCGCCCGAGGCTCTGGTGGGGACGGGATGGAGGAAAGAGCGGGGGTGAAGGATTGGGAGTGACGTGGATGTGGGTCAAGGGAAGCAGGAAATGGCGCTGGAGGCCGCAACGCAGATCAGCTGCAGCGGTGGTGGCAGCGGCGGCGGCGGCGGTGGCCGTTGCCGAATGTGGAGCGAGGCGCTGCTGGCTGCCTGGCTCCCGCTCACGGCCACGCGTTGCCTCACTCGCCACTTCCTACTTCCCGATACAATAGCTCACGTCACAACACACGGAGACTTCATGAACGTATAGAAATTATGTGACAAAATCAAGGAGAATCGGAGTTTCACTCATGTCTTACCTCAAATGGGTACAAAGATAATTGAAATCTGTCGATAGGCGTTGGAGCATTGAATTATTACCAACAATATGAAATGGTTTCGTTCTTCTACAGACAGTACAAAATAAAAGAATGACGGATGAGTAAATATTTTATCATTATGAATTTCATCGCCAATTTTAGTTCTAATACAAATGCATACATGGGCACGCCACTATTTAATAGTTTTTTTAAATAATTTCTTCGTCAGTTTTTATTAAAAGGTTTTCATTACTTTTTTTAAAATAAAAAATTTGAAATATATTTCAAGAGAATCCTATACACTTGAAGTATATTTAATATTAGAGAACATAAAAAATGATCACTAATTCACCACCCTATTTGAAAAAGAAAAAGGAAAATAGTAAAATATATCAACTCTCTTTTTATTAATCATTTTAACTCTCTTGTTACGAAACATTTTGTGATTATGGAAATATTAATTATCCGCATTAAACGGATGGACGTAATCAGAGCTGCGTAAGAAATTTACATTGGTAAACTGCAGCATGAATTTTTACACTGATATTTTAGTCTCAAATACGTTACAGACTTTTAAAAATTTGAATTTTTGTACCATTTTTACCTATGTCATTTACTTTTTCTCTTAATATGTTTCAAGCTATTTATACCACTTTTAATCTTAGATAATAAATTTGAAGAAGAAAAAAAACTATCCCTATGCCACGGGTACTTCCCCCCCAAAACCCCATGACGCAGACCCCCCCANAAAAAAAAAAAACACCCACCGCTTTCATTCACTTCGGAATCATCTTCTAAAAATTTCAAACTATTTTACAACGTTATACCCCTTATTTACCCTAGCTCCATATTAGAACGAGTAGTGTAAAACCTTTGCGAATACTTTCTCATACACTTTCCGAAGCCTTATCTGTACCGTGCAAGACTAACTGCATAAAGAAAACTATTTTTTACAATTTTACAAACATTTTTATCACATCCTTTTAAATAATGCAACTACAAAACTGATTAAGAAATTACGTGTGCATGAAAGTTAAATTATACACTAACAAAAGTGTTCTTGAAAATAATCGTTCTAAATCAAACTTGATTCGCATTGTCCACGAATTAAATTGTCACAAAATTTCTAAACTATTCATAAAACCATTGAAAGACGTCTTAAAATATACGTTTTATTGGGAACACACGTAAGTTATCTTGTTGATTTTGGAAAGCATTCGGTATACTACTTAATACATCCTTCAGTCGTGTGCTAACTGTTTTTGTCGGGTTCTGAGCAACCTTAATATTTATTATGTTTGTGAATTTAATAATAATAAATTTCTTGAATATTATTTCCAGACATTTTGCGGTATCTTAGTCTTATAAATAGCGTAATGCGTGTTGCGTAAATGTAATTTCATTGAATTGCACGCAATTTCGTATCTGGAGTGGGTTTCCCATTCTTCTATAACTTTTATCAGAATTGTATCATTCATTTTAATTTGCTAAATATGTGTTCTCCCTCTATGTGGTACATCTACACTGCTGAATAGTTTTCATGTCTCATGAAAATAGTAAATAAATGAGGTAATGTGTCTGAGTGAGATCATATTCCTACGTCTATGCGAAACATTCAAGGATATTAAGCTTAAGGTATTTTGTCCGTCAGAGTGACTGGGCTCAAAAATGTTTTCAATGATAGTTTGAACCATTCTCTATCAGGTAACGATGAATTTTCATACCCTTAAGGCGCAAAATTTTGAACTAATTGACTTTAAATTACTATGAGCTTATATGGAGAAATTTTCCCGGGCTTATATTTTTTGGTATCCTGGCAAAAGTACCAGCTTAACATAGCGAAACAAACTACTCAAACATAGCAAATGTAAATAGAAACGCAATGACGTTAAAATTCTCATACCTTACGGGACATTTTCAAAAATAATTCACCAAAAACTATGGAATATACTGTTCTAACGAAAACAACGTGTGTAGACAACGTGACATTTGCCAAAGAAGGGATCAAACGATAGTCTAAATTAATTATCAAGTTTTAAAATCACAAAATAATTGTCCCCATCCAATATTAAAAATCAGTAGAATTAAATACTAATGAATAAGAACTACTTTGCAGAATACTTCCAATTTTCGTTAATAGTTGGTAACTTGACTTCAGTCCACGCGGATATAATAACTTAAGCAGTTGTAATACATACTAATTGCAATTTTTGTTTAAAAAATGAAAGAAAAATTTTGGAGTAATTTTTGAGAAAAATTTCAAAATGTATTTTAAACTTTATATGAAGTACCCTTTATATTAAAGTTTAAAATATTTTAGAGCACGTGCATTAACAACAAGCATATACTACGCTAAATATGAAACATGAATGAAATTAACTCATCCGTTTAGCCAGAATCGGGGCGCCGCGCAGATGGACAGACATATGGAAGGATGACATACTAAAATTCATGTCTTCGATATCCGAGACGCCCAAAACGTATATTCCCGTGAAAATCTCACCATCGATTTTTTACGCAATTACAATACTTTCCCTATATCATGTACACGAGAAAGTAAGGATGTGAATCACCATGAAACTGACGAAGAACAAATTTCAGTGAGATTAAAATACATAATTAGGTTTGAAATTACCTTTCAGCGCCCAAAAATGAGGAGCATGGCAGGTTATGGAGTTTAATTTATTTTAATTTCAAAGAACCAAATTCAGATTTCATATATATTTAGATTTGTATGCACTAAATTCAGATTTCCAGGTTATATCTTACATTTCAACGTATTATTTCACTGGATGAGCACCTCAGATACATGTACCCTATTTCCCTCGTAGGATATAAAAAGAAACAGAATAAGTCTATTAGAAGATTTGCCGGTTGTCACTTACATTAGTCTCTAGAATTTAATAAGTGTAGGCTAGGAAAATCCTCGAGAAAAATGTTGCATAATTTGTAACGAGTATGCGCAACTGGAAGTGTTAAAAAAAATATATTAAAGAAACCTCTACCTGCATACAAATCGAGTAATCCCAGTTTTTATTTGACCTCTGATCATACCTTGAACCTCACGCAGAAACACTTGACGCTTTCTTAGAATGTGGTTCCCAAAATCCACTATCATTGGCCTTCATTTCAGTTATTTAAATCTCAGTTGTAAAAATACTTTTTGCTTTGCGAGTATGTATTTTCCGCAATAGTCTCTTCACTTGTCATGATTAACAGTTGCATTGAACTTCCAATGTAGACCTTCCTGTATTGAGTTTATTTTCTTAGGAAATACTCAGAAAAAAACGCAAAAACTATTGTCAACAGTAAAAATTGATTACTTCAACTCGAATCGGGTAAAGATCTATAACAACGGCACATATGTTCCGTAACTGCGATGCATGAAAAAAGACGAGATACAACACCTGGACCACGCACAGCAAGCTAAAACACCCGAGGAAAAGCAATGAATCTTCAGTGCGAAATTGAAACGCTGTATTCTAGAACGGCCGAGTGTTCTATAAGATTACTATTGCGAGATAAAGAGACAGGTATCTGTTGTCACTTCTTGGTTCTCGTGAATGCGATGAGTCTCCGGCTTTTTGATACAATGTGACCTTCGACCCTTATCCCACTCTCACGCCTATTTATTCACCGGTCGCGATAGTTCTGTAAACAGCATGACTTTTTACGATTTACTCACCCATTTCAAACGTGAATTGACATTATTTACCACGTTAAAATATCTATAAAGTTTTTAAATTAATAAGACGTCATAATTTCTATTTATTATATGCTTAATTTCAAAGTTATTTTTATTATTTAACTATTTTAAACTTCCAACCTCTCTCCATTTTTCGAACCCTCCCAAAGAAACTTTTCAACACCCTCCCCCATGTGGACCAAGCCAATAATATCAAACATAATATTGTAACTTGCAGAAGTATAAGAACCTAACATTTAATGCATTAAAATAATTGTTTAGAATGTAAGAAATGATGTAGTAAGTATTTAGTAGTGTTAGGTAAAGCAACAAATAGTAGTCCCAAATTTAACTTCACACCTTCGTAACGATCAAGCTCTCTTCAAGTAACGGAAATGTGATAAAGGTGTCTCAGAAGTTGCACAGTTAAAGGCTATTCAGATCAAGCTTAGTTGTCTCAGTCAGTGGTATGTATGTATCCAGTGTGATTGTTCATCAATTATTATTTTCTTATGTATATTTTATAGTCTTTTATTGGAGTATTTAATCATTTTTTGTATTTTTCATTTTATGTATTGTAGTTTACATTTTGTTAGTCAAGTTGGCATTTATTTACTTGAAGTACTTTTTATGATGTACATGTTAGACACAAAATCCGAATTTGACCATTAGAAGAAAGAAGTGACCAAAACTAATTTTGGTATAAGCGTTTTTGCTAGAACTAGTTTTGTGAGTTTTCAAAACGACCAATACTAATTTAGGACGTCGCGCTTTCCCAAAACTAGTATAGGTCGTTGTGAAGGGCAGAATAAGAATTGGTCAGTATTTATGACATCACAAAAATCAAGTTTCCCGAAATTTAAGGTAGAGTATTTAGTGTAATAAAAATGTTTTTCTCATACACGAGACATCAGTACAAGCGACATCTACTGAGACAATATTAATAACATACAATATCACAGTACAATTATGAAACCACAGAGACCCTCTGTGATATTTCAATTGAATGAGGAGTAAAATGGAAATAATTTTATTATAGTTTTAGATAATTTTCTTTATTACCGAACCAGCTGATTTTACTAGCTTTACTCGGGTCATAAGAGGTAAAATGTAAAAGAATATTAACAAATGAGCAAACAAATACTTATTTTACTAAAAAAGGCTTATATTGCAACAACAATTTTACACTTAACACTGCGAAAAGAATCTTCCAATATTTCGTTATAACTCTTGTAGTGTTTGAAAAGCATACAGTTTTTACGTGAATTTCCATTTGCGAGTTTTGAGTCAAAAATTAAAAATAGCATACGGTCACTTCTAGGCGTTTTCACTCATTTTACGGGTACAGAAGGCTGATCTTGCTTGACACACTGTGACATAACGTCTTTAAACCTGAAGTTACCACCAGAGTAGATTTCTTCAACATCTGATAAAATTTTATGAAACAATTTAGCAGACGAAAGTTAACCTGTATTTTGAGTTGAATGGTTCTGCTTTATGTGGAACGGACGCATAGTCGGCAACCCTTTAAGATCATAGGAAATAAACATACAAAAAAATTTAATTTATATACCAGTTTGATGTGATTAACATTAGGTGATTAAGGAGTAGTTTTTTAATTTTGCTAAATTTGTGACTAATAAGGATGATAAGCGTTATACGGCTAAGTTTAACGTATTGCTTACCCACAAAATAAGCTACTGTAATGATAATAACTATATTAATGATTATGATATTCTTAAATACATCTTTAATTTTCTAATCGACAATTTGTCGTAGCTATCAAACTAAAATCTAGCCTATGTTTTAAGTTGAACGATTCTGCTTCATATGGAAAAACCAGATGTCTCTAACCCTTTTTAGTTTTCATGTTCATAGGTAACAAGTATAAAAGCAAAATATCTGGCATATAAAATATAAAGCAAACTATAAAAAATAAATAATCTTATTTTTATATGTACGTGAGATGAGAAGTATTCTGCTTATTTATTTGGAGTTGTGATAGATATTTATCCCACATAGTCGATCCTGTTTCTTTTCCTGTTAAAAGTCTATTAGTTGTTCCTGTCCTGCGTGGTAGTTACAATTAGATGATTTAATTCCTATGGATTCCGTGTTTTACTATGGAATGATTTTACACACAGAGAAAACTTTCATCCCGTATTACGTAGTATTTGTACGGATATTGCCTGTTCTTACGAGAATAGGAATTAGAGCTCAGCACTTCACGCTAACAGTTTTCTCAGCTCGTTGAATGTCGTGGAGGACAACGCTCCAAACATTCTCACTCATCTTTTCCCACTTAAGTGCAATGTACAGAAAATTCCAGAAATTTGTTTTTGGGTATTTGATTTAACAATATTTGCATTCGAAAACAGAGACGATATCTCAATTAGTTCGTGAGATAATTAGCCATTCCATTAATGAAAATAATAAATCATGCTTTTAGCGAGAACGACAAAAACATGAAAACACTTCTTCCCCTTTGCATCCATGGAAAAAGAAATATAAAAAACTAATTTTTTATATATTTAAATAATAATGTTTACAAACAGAGACCGAGATATCTCATTTAGTTGATTAGAAAGACACTCACTCCACAAATGTGTGCCATCACTGTTAGTAAATAAACACAACACTCTTCATTTTGCAATAAAAATTGTAAAAAAGAATATTGAATTGAAAATGTAACAAAATTAATGTCATTTTATACCTCTTTATCTTAAACAGAGAGGTGGGTCTCTCAAGCCCATGTGGGAAAGAAATATTCAGCCCTGGTACATCAAGTTAAATGCAATTCCAAATAAATTCGTGAAAAAGTATATTATAATACTAATTATTATTATTATTATTGTTATAGTAATAATAATTTATTAGTCTGCTAGTGAGCAATGCTCGGTGGCAGATAGAAAAGAATACATACAGAATAAAGTAATACGAAGTTAAAAAACAAATCATCAATATCTATAAAAAAATCTATAAAAAACACACAAACGGAATAAAATGCTTAGAAAATAATTACACACGGTTACAACGAGAAGGAAATTAGATTGAAGAAATTAATTATCTACATGAGGCTCATATGTACGTATATTCACATACATACACAAACAAATTTTCGCTTACAAACAGTTACAGAAACACGTACAAACACGCTCTATATACACACATATGGCATTACTCCTCCTATACCCCTAGCGTAAAAGTAATTGCTAAAACATAAATGACAGATATTAATAACTATAAAAAATAAAACCAAAACAGAGTTTCTGAGAGCAAACATGTACACTTCACTACACATCAGTACACTTCACTAGTTTCACTCTGAGCATTTTCTATATCTTTAGACTCCAATTACCTCACTACACTTCACTGCACTTCACATGTGCTCCTATTTTGTAGAAGTAAGAGGACGGTTGCAGAAACATTTTACTCTTTTTGGTAAGTTCGAAAGTGTTGCTGCAGGTAAGTTATTCCAGTCTACAATAGTTCTATTCACAAAGGAGTAATTACCAATATCCGTTTTCTGTTTCCTACATTTTATTTTACGCTTATGGTCGCCGCGACTAATGTAATTCGGTTTGTGTAGCCTAACGTTTACTGATTTCCACGCAGGCTCTCCCATGTAGGCTTTAAAGAGGGCAAAAAGACGCGCTAACTTTCTTCGATTGGAAAGTGTGCCCCACTCTAAATTAATATTACGTGTGTTGTCCCTAACAAAATTCGCGGTCTTTCTTTGTATGCGATCTAATTCATTGATCTACACGGATCCCAGCAAGCGGCTCCGTACTCCAGTATAGTTCGAACAAATGAAGTGTATGCCAAACTTTTAGATTTCGAGTTCCCTTTTCTAAGTACGCGTCTTACGAAGTTCAGCGCTCTCCAAGCTTTCTGTGTTGTGTATTTAACATGTTCTGTCCAATTTAAGTCACGAGAAATTATAACATCTAAGTACTTACAGTATGAAACTTCAGGAACAATCTGATGATTTAATGAATAGTTCAGAGCAGGTTTTATTTTTTATCTTACAAAACACAAAGATTTACGTTTTAGTGGGTTTATTTTCATTTTATTCGTCTCTGCCCATTTCTACAATGCTTGGAATGAATCATTTTCTACCAATAAGAAACACTAAAAAGATGGGAAATGGCCATTTCCCTAATATGTCTTAAATAAAAATAATATTTTAACCATGCTGCATACTTTACTTTTGATTTTTGCGTCGCGCATAAAAAGCTTCGTTCTTCTTGTGATGACAGTAACGAAGTAATAGCCCAGGAAAAATAAACAGAAAAAAGCGAATTTCGACAAAAATTCGCATAGAGATGAAATTTGGTACACATCTTAAGGTCATCATTTCAAATCAAATCAAAAGTCTTCATCGATCCGACTTGTACAAAAAATTTTATTCGAGGTTAACGGGCACGAAAAACGGTTTATCAAGATTATCTCTTCATTGATGAGTTTTGTCGTAAAAATAGTTAGTATGAATTGCATAGATTATAAAATTGCCTACAAAAACGTTCTGATATGTTTTTTCCTCCGAAGCATCATTTGCGAGCTAGCGCGGTTTAAAAAACGATGAATACTGCGTTGCGCCAACAATACGCACAAGTGCGAGTACACGCATACGGACTTACACTCGGAAAACGTAATACGCACTTTCGTTTCATAGGTTTCAGGGTCGCTGAAATTATTTGTGACATTCCCGAAGATGTCTAAGTCCACAATCAGCCTGTATAAACCCCAGCACCCTCAAGGAAGGAAACGCCATGAAAGAATTAACGAACGTAATAGATATCAGTGAAGAGTCCACATTTTCGGCGTCACTGAGTTGATATCGTGTAAGTCTAAATTCAACCGTCATAAAAGAAAAAAGTTCACTAGCTCCTCTTGGGGGCGGGTGAAAATAGGTTTATGGATAAAAATAATTGAAAACTAATTTTGAAACATAAGAAAATGAAAATTGCATCGGATTCATAGTTACAGAGTTGAAAAGAATAGTAAACTACGAATGTCGTTATGTTCAAGGCATTTAGATCACATAGGGGTACGGTAACCTCAGAGCTGGGGGTGGGTAGGGCGAGACGTAAAAAGACCGATATTGGGGTCGAGTTCGTGGTGTTTGTGTATTCTGAGATGAACAATATCATGAAGTACCCTTCAGACCTCATGAGATGCGCGACACCCCTAAAGGTGGGGTTTGGGAAGAGTGTGACATGAAGAATTATCAAAAATGTCTGCTAGAAAAGGATTTTATGAAAATTCACCCATATGGGAGGAAAACTGATGTTTTCCCAAAACCTTTTCTCAATTCCACCAGTGAAAATAAGGGATTGAGTATACACGCCCATACCATTAATCCACCAACATTAATGGATAACATTCTCACTGGATATCAATTGGAATGTAAGAAACAATAAAGTTGCAGTCATATTACAAAATTCACGTGAGCAAAATCGCGGGGATCTCTATATTTCATTGGGAAACAACGAGTATCTGATATCTCTTCATTCATCAGGTGGGTTGTTAGTAGACGTATCGGCTTCTTCTGCATCTAATTGTCTTACGGCTGCAGCAATATTTCTCTTACGAATGAGCCATGTGCGACATTAAATATGAATAGTCACAGATAGTTTATTCACCAAATATTGAGTATGTCTATCACTTCTTTTATTTCTGGAAACTATCAGTCTTCATTCCTCGTTCAAATACAACAATTTCAACTTCTGACAAAGGTTACAGACAAATGAAGCAATCTTGTGACATTTTAAAAACCAACATTGACGGCACAATCTCGGGACAAAGAATAATTTCAATAAACGTCTGCTTAGTAAATACACCTCCGTTCACGGCAATGAACTAGCCACCCAAATTTAATTTTTAGATAATTAACGTTCCTTAGCTAGTAGACCAGGGCCTCAGTTGTCCACAACAACGAAGTGGTGAAGAATATACTATTGTTGAAAAAGGCATATTAGGAGGGATAATCTTCAATGGTGTAAACAGGTCTTTCTTCAGAAGATGAGACAGAAGCGTGTTTCTTGAAATATTGAGAAACGTCTTCCGAGGGTGATATGCAAACAGTTGTACAAGCTGGAACAGATATCCTTTACGATTTTTATTTTTTAGTTTATCTTATTTGCAGTTAATAATTTGGAAATGTATTATAATCGCAAGACAATTTAGGAAAAATATGATGAAAATATGATTTTTCCTATGGAATTTGGAACTGATTAACCTTAAAATATTTTAATGTAAATTAACAAAATCTTATATTTCTTTGATCGGAACAGCTCGAGGATTATGCCTTCAGAGGACACCACGATAAAAAAAATGCCCTGAGTACTCTACCCCGTAGGTGGCGTGGAAAGGAGTACTATTATTGAATAATTTTAATGTTAATTTCACACCAGAACCAACACTTACCAGACTCACGGGATGCAAATTACGTGACAGATTGAAACATTGCTGTACTTATTTCATTGTAAAACTCGGGTTGTTAAAGTTCTGTTTTGCAGATATTTATACAAATTTTTTATTATATTTTATACTTTGTTGTTCCTTTTTAAGCTTATTTTGTTTTGAAATCGTTTATTTGGAAATGTATTATAATCACAATCATCCACTCCATTTCTTTTTTATTAAAATATATGCAAATTCTAAAAAGTAATAATTAAATGCAAAATAAAGTGTCTTGATATTTACAATATAAGCACTATAAGTATGGACATAAATTAGAAAAGAAAAGAGCGTATTAAGTTTTCCGAGTGTAAGTTCGTATGCGTGTACTCACACTTGTGCGCATTGTGGGCGCAACGCAGTATTCATCGTTTTTTAAACCGCGCTAGCTCGCAAATGATGCTTCGGAGGAAAAAAACATATCAGAACGTTTTTGTAAGCAATTTTATAATCTATACAATTAATAATACCTAATTTTTCGATAAAACTCATCAATGAAGAGAAAGTCTTGACAAACCGTTTTTCGTGCCCGTTGATTTTTTTTTGTGGGGCTTTAGGGCTCGTCAACATCAAAGGTCATTAGAGCCCTTCGTGCCCGTTGACCTCGAATAAATTTTTTAGTACAAGTTGGATCGATTGGGACTTTTGACATTTGATTTGAAATGATGACCTTAAGACGTGTACCAAATTTCATCTCCATGAGAATTTTTGTTTTGTGGAATGTCTATTTTTTCTGGAATACAATGCTAGTTTTGAACGTTACGCTTTGGCCAGAACTAGTATTCATCGTTTCGAAAACGCATAAAACTAGTTTTGATCAAAGCGCAACGTCCAAAACTAGTATTGGTTGTTTTAATAATGCATAGAACTAGTTCCGGCAAAAACTCATCCACCAAAACCAGGATGTTTTTTGGTCCAATAGCCGAATTCAGGTTTTGTTCGTAAAATACAGTTTGATATTTTGATGGTTTACAACAAAATATGGAAACTTGCTCGGTTGGAAATTCTATTTGTTTAATTATATCTCAGAAAATCAAATGGGCCCGTTAAAAAAATCTCAAAGAACTTTAAGGTCAAAATGATGAAAACCAAAATGTTGTTCTGGCAGACAGACCCAAATAACTCACGACTTGTGAGTGTCTTGGGAAGAAACACCTCTTTGGCAATTCATACTGTAAACTTTTTGTGTCACAAATAACCTTTAACCAAAGGCCTAAGAGAGATAATCATTGAATAACTTACAATGTCTAATAATTGTTCCATTGTCTTAATTCAGAAGAGTGTTTATGAAAGTGAACTGCTACTCAACGACTTTTGTTTCAAAACAAACCACATTCATGAATGTTGAAGAAAATTATTACATATCTCCAATTCAAACTGTAGACCAATTAGATTCAGTTTGTTTAGATCAAGGGGTTATCCCTGTTTCAAGAGTACGAACTTTCAGCAATGGAATGATACTAAATATAGTTAATGCTAACGTGCGTATTACAATATCAGAGAAATCGAAAAATCTTGAGATTTGCTTTGAGCAGACCGCTGTTGATGTTTGTGTAAAAGATAGATAAATGCATATGAATCAGATTTTGTTTTTTAGAATTTGAAAATCCAATGTAGCATCTCAACGACTGAAATTCCAAATTCATGACAAAAACTTCTTTAAGAATTCAATGCTAATGAACTGTTCGTAAAATTAACAAATCATCTTGTTAAAGAACAGGGTACATTCCCTGGTATTAATGAGAAGAAAAATAAGAAATAAGGGAAGACTCTGTTAAGTCATAGCATTTTATGAGGATGATGAATGTAGTAGGATGTGGTTCATAGTAACACCATGTATTTTATCATAGTAATTATTCCGTCGAGGCTTACTGCTTATACGTCCAAATCAATCATTTAAGACTCAAGGTAGTGTAAATGACTAAAAAGAGTTCGACAAAACAGGTATATGATCCTGTAAATAAGTAAAAATGGTAAGTGAAAATTAATATTTTCAAAGGTATGTAATTTATTCGGACTAAAATATCAAAGTTAAAATTCATACTCCAGTTTACTGATATACAAGTATAAAACATTCATAAATTTCATCACCTCCACTACCAGAGATATGACTATAAAATTTCTAACTTTTCGTAAACTTTCAATGTTTGAAAATGTATGAAAAGGTATTGGAACAAATAATAGACTTCGTTTGAACTAGACAGGTACATCTATAAACGTGAAAAATTTCAGCTTCGATATCATACGCCTTCCTTAAATAACCGCCCTCTAAAAATTGCTAATTGGTCAATTAAGTTTAAGTGTAAATTTAATAATGATAATAATAATAAACTTATTGTCAAAACAGTAACAAACTGTGTATGACCACGTGGAGGACAATCTAATTTAATCTCCGGAAGCAAACAAGGGACCATCCCATCAATTCCGATCAAGGGTCCTAAAGCAGAAGTGGATTGAAACTTTCAGCATACTCCAAAGATAATAAAAATAGTTAACTACGTGTTATAATATCAACAGAATACCGTCAAATTTGTATTTAATAAAACACAAAAAAGTTATTTCACAAGTACGTATTATTATCAAACTATAAATTATTCGGAATATATGATTTATAAATCATAACTATTAAAATAACGCTAAATTCGAGATAAATTATTGTAATAGACCGCTACCCCTAGGCATAGAGAACCTATACATTGAATTCGCCACTACCTGAAGGAAAACCGGAGAAAAACCCGGGCCAGGATGGGGCTACAGGATTAATGTATACAACAGTGCCAAGAATGAGTACAGATAAAACTTCACTCATATGAACAATAAAGAACAATGATAGCATACAATTAGTATTTTTGAAACTTAAACCTTTATTTTGAAAGTACTAGAGCAATGGAGTGATAAAGTACAAGATGAATTGAGATATTTAATATTTAAATGAATTGAGATATTTAAAATATAAACATTTGATGGGAAATAAAAAATCATTTTAACTTTTATTAAAATCAATGAATTATTTTACATCGTAGAAGCAATGGCGCAGTTGGCAGCTATTAACCGCGGCAATGAAGAGATTAAATTTAATAATTTCTTTTACGTCTTTGGGAAGGAATTATATGGAACGATTTCCAAATGATGAGAGCAATTTATGTCTAAGAGTGATTAACACGCTAGGACGATGAATGTTATGCCTATTGCGAGTATAGTGTTCGTCAAAGAGACAGTTTTGTATAAAATAAGGGTGGCACTTTAGTAATTCGGTCTCAACAAACAAACGTTTCATAAATATAAAAGAAGGGAAGCGTTAAAATTTATAATCCTTAAACAAAGGGTTGTAATAATTTCAGGAATGAGATATACAAATTATCCGAACAATCCTCTTTTGAATTCTGAAAGTTTGGATGCTCTGACCGGAATAAAAAAAGATAATACCGTACCGTATACGAGAGTAAGCTTTGCCAAAATATACGCTAGGGGACATATGTGGACAAACTACATTAACTAAGATTCGTAATGCGTAACACAGTTTGCTTAACTTAAAATTTAGATTATCAATGTGACAATTCCATTTGAGGTAGTCCTGAATATGGAGACACAAGAATTTTTTTTCCTAACAGTATTTAATTGTGTTCCGTTTATAGAAAGAGAAACCTGGGGTAATGATTTTGTGATACTATTGTGAAATGACATAGCCACCGTTTTGTCAGTGTATACTATGAGACGATTTGCATGGAACCAAGCCAAGAGGTCAGACAAAACTTTTTGAGCGTTGACGTATTTACGCAGTAAATTAGTTTCATCAGCGAAAAGAAACCATTTGACACTCTGGTGTGGACGGAACGGTCGAGTAGCGCACCTGGAAAGTGGAATGCACGGATTATCCTCGCTAATAGGGTCGAGTTGCACCCGCTGGTTGCTCGAAGGGTCCTGTCGAGTGGCGCCCCTAAACCTTTCCTCGAACTTTCCTCGGCCAGCGCAAGTTAGGATTGGGAGACAATAGCCTTTCACTGAGTCATTGCAAGACGCTCAATATGTCATTCCATTTTTTAATATTTGTTAATTATTTATGTTACGAACAATCTATTGGAATATGCTTGAAATTTCAAGAAAAAAGACCACATTGCGATATATCGTAAAATACTTATTGATTTATCTATGCATACAAACTGGCAGTAATACATACTTTCGGAGTGTAAAATGAAATTTATTATTGTAATCGCAATGTTGATACACGGCATATATCTACTTATTTATTAAGTGTACAATGTTTTGGAAAACTATTTGATACGTTCGTTATTTCTCCACGAAACATATTTATTTTATATCGCAATTGCTTATCAATGCACCATAACATTTGTTTGATGTATATTATCAAACAAAGATATGAATTGAAACATTGGCACAACTGACATCCAACAGTTATCGTTAAATCCATAAAACAATCCTTAAATTTATTTACTGTTCTTAAAATTAAGAAATAAACTGAATATAACCGAATAGTAGTAGAGATTAAGAGCGAGGAATCATTACGCAATGTCCTCTCTGATGGCGAGATATCACGTGCTGCCGTTTCACGAAGTATAATAATATCAACAAAACAATTTCATCAATTTCAGACAATGCTTTTGGTTGAACATAGTTTTAAACACAACGTTTCGACTGTGGGTACAGTCCTCATAAGGTGAATAATAAGTTTTAAATTAAAAATAAACATTTCACAATATTGTTTAGAAAATTATGAAATTGTTTTATTGAAGAAGTAATCAGACCAACTATTCTCTACAATACAATAATATCACTTTTAACGGTGTCGGATATTTTTTTAGTTCACGAAAGTGTTTACCTGACAGAAACAAAAAAGTCTCATACAGTAACTTTCTAATGTTGCATTCTAAATAAATATAAATCTGGGTTTTTTAACTAAAAAAACGAATTAAATAAACGTATTATAATGATTTTTCTATAGCTCTTGGAATGACAAAGAATTGTCGTAAGCCCCACGGTTGACTGCGAAGAGAAGGAAATTAACGCAGGAGCAAACCAGGGGGCGCAACTCGACACCGACCTCCCACGATACCCGTATAATCCTCTAAGACATTTCTTGACCATGGGGCGAAACTGCGCCATACCCGTGGCGGAGGAGGACATATCGTTGGGGAAATCCGCAAGTAAGAGGTTCCGTTTCTGAAAGGCAATGCTAAAGTATTTTACTTTTATCATAGAATATTTCGACCTGTTGATGCCTATCTTTTATATAATAATTTAGCCATTGATGTGCAAACTCAAAAGAATGCTATATGGAAATAATATTTTCATTCACTTAGCTTTCCAAATATGTTACCAATTTAATTCGTCACTTATCACGTCGGTTGCAATGTTGTTTACCAATATAATTGCATTTTAGGTGGATCTCTTTTCCAATTTTTAAAAAGAATTTCACATTCCTTGTCTTCCAGACTTTGGAATTTCTTACACATATTCGCATTATCTGTAGCATTCTTTCTTTATCTCATTTGACTATCTCATTCGTCACATTATCAAATCCTGGAAATCTATTATTACTATCTCTATTATCTCATACGTCACATTATCACCTCGTTTTACTTGCTCCTTCCCTCGCCTTGCACAATTGATGCAATTCTCGATAAATATGGGTCATTCTAAAAAAAGTTGCCGATTTGGCCCTCCGCAGAGTAAAAAATGAAACTTGTTGTTCCTCAATCATTCATTCTTTTTATCTTCGTACTACTTCTGAAGTATTAGAAAATGCATTTAAATAATGAGTTTTCTGAATTTTTGGCCGTTTAATGAATTTTAGTATCTCCAGCAAATGTACCACAAATGTTTCCCAAGTTATTGTTTTTCTTTTTAATTTTTTTTACAATTTTTTTAAAGTAAGCCTCCTTTGTGGCTTAGATAATTACATAGAAAGCGCGGAAACTCATTTTCTAAGCTTGGAATGAAATACAGAACTTTTCTGTCATAAATGTTACCAAAGATATTTCTAAATGTTTCCATTTTCAAATATTTAAGTTTTTGAGTTCGAATCAGAAATGTTTCAAGATCTAAAAGACAGAGTATGTCTACAAAATAACATCTTTTAACATTTAGTGCTTAATGTTATACACTATTGAAAGTCACGTAATTGTTAAAAGTGAAAATGAATAAGGGTTGAGAAACATTTGTGACAAATGAGTAATAGAGATAATTCAAAACGGTTGAAAACTTGTTTATTTTACACAAGACCGTGGATATGAAACAAAAATAACAAAAAAGTCATTTTATATGTTTTAAATAAATAGAGCATTTTGTTGAGGATCTCGCTTTCTTTTCTCGCGGACCGCCTCTGCATTTCGGCAGGCGTTAGAACCTAGAATAAAAGGATGATGATATAATTTCTTTATTAACCGGTAAAGACTACAATACGAGAATGACAATTAAGTTTTAGTTATATGTCACAAATGTTACCATAAAGTAATTTTGTGGCAATCCAAGTTCTTTTAAAAATCAATTTCCTATCACTGACAAAATAGTTAACAACATTGAATATTGTTAAGTATTTTAAATAAACGAGGCACTTCATATTAATATAAATCAATTTTTAATTAAAATCGAAACAAGGATAAGACAAGTAACGGCAGTAACACTTGTGACACTTAATAAAAAATACTCACCATGCAATCCTCCTGAACACGTCCTCGCACAACGTGGGTACGGAATCAACCGAAGGTTGGTTGCTTAAGCTACGCGCGCAGTGGGACGTCAACAGACGGACGGACACTCCGAGATTTTGCAAGTGTGCGCACTGGTTCGGAAATTCCGGAACCCTGTTGGGTGAAGGGACCGTTCATTCTCGGAGGCGTCGAGGATTAGGATCCGCGTGTTACCTGCTCCCCATACTATTCTGATCACTCAACACCCGCAGTTATAAACTGCTAATGAGCCTCCCGGAAAGTTTTATAGCCCTCCAAAAGATCTTCCTCTGGGGACTTTTAGAAAACGGCGGTAAGTGCGTGCCGTCTCAGTTGGTTCATACCAATGCAAAGCAATGGAAAGAACTTTTGGGAAATTCGGGACGGCGATGCCGATTCACTACAAAGAGCACAAATGTCGGTAACCTTTGACACAAGGTTGTTTAAAAATGTTGACAGATCTTTAAAAGTTTGTACAACCTCCTCACAATATTGTTTTGCTTATTAACCTTCATTGAATTTCTTCATTGGAATGTATACTTCGAATTCATTTACTTTCCCAAATTTTCTAAACCCGTTTCTGAAAAACTTCAAGTAACATTACACCAGGGACAGTAACATTCGTCACATTTTTGATCGTTTTTTAACTTTCTTGTTTTTTCTCTGACTCATTGTGGACTACTAGAAACAATATGTTAGTAGCAAGCGTTAGTATGGGTTGATTTTTGTAATTAAAAATGTAAAACGTGAGATATATTCAGTTCTGAGTCTGTTACGGCATTGAAACGGCAACTTTTTGAGAATCACACAAATAATAATAATTTTATTTCCAGCATCACATTGACAGAAGAAGATACAGTTTAAACTTCTCGAAATGCTGACCAATATCCAGTTGTAGGTCAATTACACAAATAAAATGTAATTGTATGGCAAAAAGAAGATCCATTTCACCAGTAAACTTCTTTGCAGTCAACATGCTGCTATCTGTGGCGCCTGCATGGAAATTTACTTCAACCTATTAAGCTAATTATCAAAACCATAATAATACACCGATAAAGGGTAAATACAAAACACATTTTAATTAATTAATTAATTTAAATGTGTTTTGCATTTACCCTTTGTATAGGAATATCCAGGAATAATTAGGAACAACATTAATTTTTAATCTGAGAAAAAACGAACAAACAAACAAGAAACTATAAAATATAGGCATAAACATATTCACATTCCCTGATACAATAATGAGGTAACAATTCAAGTACAATTAATGTATTAGTTTAGTTATATAATTAGTGTACACGATAGGAAAAATTTATTTTATTTTTTTAATAACATTGTAATTAGAAATATTATTAAGTTATTTTTAAAAATAACTTTACGTCCGCCCATACTTTCATCTATTATTCTATTTCCATGTTCGCAAAATATTGCCTACGTGTCTAATTCTCTTTCAAACTGTTTGCAGTTTCCAACCATGGCATGAATGAGAACATTAACTCTATACCCCCAACCGTGCCCGGTTTTTTCACCGGTTTTCCTTCGGGTAGAGGTGGATTTTGTAAATAGGTTCCCTAGGTTCTGGCATAGAGGTGACAGTTTCATTAATAATATTGTCATAATTAATTCCGAATTTTGAGTTATTTTAATACTTACAATTTATTAGCAAAAGTATTTTTGGAATAATTCAAGATTTGATAATAGTACGTATTTATTAAATACCATTCTCGTATTATATAAAATATAAATTTGTTGATAAAATGTAGGTATTACAAGTAACTAACTATTTTTATTCTTGTTTTATTTGGGAGCGAATGTCATTATATTGCCTGGGTACAGAAATGATTAATTCGCCTCTTGATAAATGTGAGTAAATTAGTTTATTGTCCTCCACATGGTTGTATGAAGTTTGTTATTGCTTTTAGACAGGGTCGTTTGTCTCGTTACATGGTATATTGTGCAACATGAATCGCTTGTGAACCCATCTGCTACATCTTCTTCTCCTTCGCCCTTATTAATCCCGTACTAGACAGGGTCGGGGGATGGTAGATGGATACTTGATTAGACTGACTAGGGAATTTCAGGACCACCCCGGGGCGTGTGATTGATGAATAATATGGGGGTGAATGATGATGAGTGAATGTTGTGGTGGAATGATAGGCAAGGGAAACCTGCCGCGAACACCTCGAATTCTACTTGGATCGGACCGGGTTTGAACCCGCGTCCCCAGAGGTGGTAGGCGAGTGTTAGGCACTACGCCACGGGGCGCCCTATCCCATCTGCTACATGCCAGTCACATGTAGGATGCTTCCTCAACCTAATTGTTAATGTTATGACTATTATTGTCTTGTCTTGTTCACTTCTCATTGTCACTCCTCCTACACTGTTCTCAATACTGTAATAATTTTTCAGTATAAACCTTCCCATACTTTCCTCCTCTTATAAATAATAATAATAATAATAATAAATTTATTGTCAAAAAGCAGTACAAACTGCATATGACCACGTGGAGGAAAATAAACTCTCCGGAAGCAAGCAAGGGAACTTCCCATCAATTTCGATCAAGGCAGAAGCGAATAGAAAATTTCAGCAAATATTCCTAGATAGGATAAAAAGTTAGATACGTGATATAATACCAATAAAATATCAAAATGATTGTAATTTAACACAAAAACTTATTTCACATGTACGAATTATTATCGAACTATAGATTATTCAGAGTATAGTGTTTATAAATCATAAGAATTTAAATAACACTAAATTCACAATTAATTGTTTCAATAAATGCGCCCCTAGACAAGGCCTAGAGAACCTGAATAAGAAATCCACCTCTACCCGAAGGAAATCCAAAGAAAAAACACGGGCCAGGATGGGGCTACAGAATTTATGTACACAACATTACCAAAGTTGAGTACACATAAAACTAAATTAATATGAATCATAAGACACAACACAATCATGCAATAAAATAGTTATTTTAACAGTACTACAGCAATGGCGTGATAAAGTACAAGATGGGTTTAACTTTTATTAAAATGAATAAATTCTTTTACATCGTAGAAGCACTGGTCCATGTGGTAGCTTTTAATAGCGGACTCGAAGAGATACAATTTCATAATATCTTTTATATTTTTAAGGAGGGAATTATATGGCACAATTCCCGAATGATATAGTCCTTTTTGGCAAAGTGTGATTCACACTCTACGACGATGAATATTACTACTATTGCGAGTATTGTGTTCGTGAACGAGACAATTTCGTACGAAGCAAGGATGGCACTGCAGTAATTCGGTCTTAACAAACACGACCGTTTTATAAATATAAATGCAGGGAAGTTATAAGATATTTAATTCCTTGAATAAACGTTTACAAGAGTTTCGGGGGTGAGATTTACAAATTACCCAAAGGTGTGATAAAGTTTACGTAAGTACAAACGGAATCATAAATTTAACTTCTCGGTGCATTAAAATTAATTATTTTGCTGTATTTAGATTTTCTGGTGCGTATACTATTACATCATTATTAACTTACAAATAACGTACTCTATTGTTGCACTGCTCAAGTTACGTCGTCGTAAATAGAATTATTCCAATATTTTACCATTTGTTTCGTTATTCATTACTATCTAACATAATATTGCCATAGTTATTGTCGAATTAATTTATCTGCAGTTGTCATCCTAAATTATTTCTGTCATTTTAGTTGTCAGTTAGTTTATTTACTTATTTAAACCCTGCTTCATTGTTGCACCCAAGTTTTCGTCGTCATAATTTCATAGAATTATTGCATCGTTTTACAATTCGTTTTTCTTGATTCTTTCGTATTCATTTACATTTAACACAATATACGGTAGTTATTGTCGAATTAATTAATCTCCAGTGGTCGCCCTAAATAATTATTTCAATCATTTTTGTCGTCGGTTTATTTGTATATTTAATTTATTAGTTATCTCCTTTGTAACTTCCGTAGTAATAAATATATTTTTATACTAGCATCCTTCATTCAATGTTAGTTGTCAGTATTCGTGTATTNTCATTTGCTTTTGTCGTGAAGTTGCTAACTTTCTCACAACAATGGACACTATCGCATTCCTCAACTCATTCAAAGCTGATCTTCAGAAGGCGTACAATAACTTGGTACATTATATTGACACAGGAATCTGTGCGCTGGAAAAGGTCAATAAGAAAGCGATCGGCGGTTGGACTACAGTTAGGAATTCTCGCCGTCCTTCCAACTGCTACCACCCGGTTAGACCAACGACACATGCACCACCCCAACTCTTCACTCAGAATAGGTTTAGTGTGTTAGATGACATGTCCCTGTTTCCTCCCTTACCTACTCGTTTCATCCCCTCCCGTCAAGTACCCAGACCTGTTCACACATCACGCACTGGTAAACACAGCCGCCCAAAACCACATAAAGAAGTGCTATCCAGAGATGAAACCAACACTTCCACGCAGAAATCAAACGTGCTCATACTAGTTGATTCGCACGGTCGTCAGATGTCCTCCGTATTGCGTGGATTGCTTCCTAGCCAGTTCTCAGTCTCCGGTTTCTTTAAGCCAAACGCTCGTTTGGCTGAAGTTATTCGAGAACTGGACACTTACACTAAAAAACGCACAGAGCGGGACACAGTAATCATCATAGGTGGGCAGAACGATATTAACTTGGCTGGTCATTTCAACGCGTCTGAACATCTACAGAAACTAAAAATGGCCTCCCTGCACACGAACATACTGCTCTCTAGCCTGCCTCCACGCGTCAACGTTCCACAAATAAACCACGAAATTAACCTGGCAAACATCTCCCTAAAACATCACCTGGCAGACACAAAAATCACATTTTTTGATTTGCAATCACACCTGACTACCAAGGACTTTACCCACCACGGCTTACACCTGAAACCGTCTGGGAAACAGCACTTCGGTTCTATCCTAGCTTCACATCTGACCTCACACCATCCACCTGCCCCATTACCCACTCCTACACCTCCTCCTGCACCTACCTCATCTCATTCTCCACCTGCCTCTGCTCCTACCTCATCACCATTTCCTCTTCCTATCTCAACACCCATTTCTTCTCCTGTCCCCGTACTTTCACCTACTGCTTCCTCATCTCCCTCGTTCGCATCTATTCCTCCTGCCGCCCCCATACACAGTTACAACTTGCGCTCCGGAGTACGATGTGGTACTCGAAGGTGACAATCGCGATCAGGTTCAGTGTGCGGGCTTGATCCGGAACTAGAAGCTGTACCAAATTCAAATTCCTCTCCACAATCTAACGTCGATTCCATTTCTCGTGAGTCACAAACTCTTTGCGAAAATATAATAATTATATTTCATCATAATGTCCAATCCCTTTCAAACAAATTGACAGACATTGAAATTCAGGTACACGAAAGTAGGTTCGATTTGTTATGCCTCACAGAGCATTGGCTTTCAACTAAGAACATCAACGATACTGCTATTTCTAATTATTATTTAGCAAGTTCTCACTGTCGGCAAAATTTTAAAGGCAAAAATCCCCACGGAGGTATGTGTATCTACGTTCGTAATAATATTTTATCTTCTCCACTGACAGGCTACGTGAACTGCGTAGATAGTGTTGTAACATCACACCTCAAACCCTGATGTGTTGTTATTATTTTTTGGTAGAAGCGGGATCCACATACATACCAAAATCCCTATGGTATTTTTTTTCGCTGCCACCAGCTCGGTTTCTCGAGCAACGAAACTCACGTGTAATAATAATAAATAATGATTTATTACAAATTACATGAAATCTGAATTGTTTACAGACACAAACTCCCAAAATCATCAATACATCTAATAATCGTTTATTAGACAAATAATGCTGTAAGAGAGCATCGTTTATACTTTGTAAAATATAGTTGAAGACAACTAAATTTTAATAAACCCTCAGGTTATCGGCTCTTTCGAAAAGATAAGTTGTTTTCACCCAACAACTAACTGATACTAGTTACGACCCTCGCCCCTAGTAATAAGTTCATTAAGTCTACCGCAGCAGCCTTAACAAACAATCTGGTCTCCACGACCAAAACTTAGTACAGTCACTTGTCCGTGATGACGGATCTCTACGTTCCTTTGTAAAGCATCATCGAGAAGCTTCACTCCTCTCAATATATACTGTACCAGACGTCACGTGTTCAGCGAATAACCACGCCTTCGCCACCACCGTGCAGGCACTTCTGTTGTTTCTAGGAATTCAGAGGACGCGCCGTAGAGAACGAATCGTCATGCGCGTCACCTAGGCGGTTCGCAAACACCCTTTTCGTTCTTCTTTCTTTTCTTTGTGGAACTCATCTTTAATTTAGTTACACATGTACCCCCGTGAGTCAACGTCACCGACTGCATTCTTCGAATACACTGGTACATACTTTCCTTAAGATGAAAGGTGTTTATTCGAACAATACCTCCNGCCACTTATTGTAATGTTCTTAACAGCATCCGGCTTGGGAAATACAAAGAGCTATTAATATTTCGCAAGTTGATGGCATGTCCTAGCGCCCACGTTACAAGTGTGTTCGAATTTTCTGCAGTTAATCTGACCGACACCGGTATTGTTGTTTTGTGTATTTATAGACCTCCTCAATCAGATCTTGACATATTTTTAGAAACTTCGAAATTGTTTTAAAACATATCACACATAAATCTACTAAATTTATCTTTATTTGTGATGATTTCAATATCGATTTCTTGAGTACATCCGACTCTGCACATTCACCAGTTAGTCGATTCAAGAATCTTATCGACGCCTTCAACCTTATTACTATGATAAACGACCCTACTCGCCTCTCCGGCTCATCTCAAACATTGCTAGATCAAATTATAGTCAACAATGGAATCTCGTATCTCTCTGAAGTGTTTATCGCCGGATACAGTGATCACCTTGCTCAAGTATTGACTATTAATAATAAACTAAAACCGCTTAAAATCCTTTACAAATTTACAAGAGAGTTTAATGACATAAATAAATCCATATTTATAAATTATTTGCGTGAAGAAACATGGAAAGATGTTTACAATTGCCAAAACACCGACGACAAATTCAATGTATTTATCTTAATATTCCTAAAACATTACAACTCTAGCTTTCCCATAAAACGCAAGTTATTTAACACAAAGAAATACAATAGATGGATCACCCAAAGGATAAGGATTTCTTCATAAAACAAACGCCGTTTATATTATCTTTCAAAACACTATAACCAACCAGCTGAATTCCATAATTATTTTCGTAAATATAAGACTTTTCTTCGAAAAGTAGTCTTTACCGCTAAATTAATGGAAAACGACAGACATATACTAAAATCGAGCAACCGGATGAACGCCATGTGGAATATTGTTAACAACTACACGTCAACTTCTCAAAATCGCGAAGAAAATGTTTCTTTACTAAACGATGGCAAAATCGTATCCAATCCTCAGGACATCGCAAGTTTGTTTAATTCTTACTTCTCAGAAGTTGGTAAAATAACGAACTCAATATATCCAAATCAATGTCCTCCAATTATATCCACCCACATACCCAATTCTATGTTCACTTCCGAAACTAACGCCAGTGAAGTCATGGGAATCATCAGCTCCTTAAAAAACAGATTTTCAACAGGCATAGATGATATACCTGAGTTTATTGTTAAATTTTCGTCCCACGCTATATTAAATCCACTCATAAATATTTTTAATAGTTCTTTATCGGAAGGGGTGTCCCAACATATTTAAGAGAGCTAAAGTGAAACCTTTACACAAAAAAGGAAACAAACTTAATATTGGAAATTACCGACCAATATATCTACTATCCACTTTCTCAAAAATCCTAGAAAAATTGTTCTATAAGCGTCTTCTAGATTTTCGTATCAAAAAATAACATTCTCTCTGACGATCAACACGGTTTTAGGAATCCTTTTTTACTACAAGCGCCATATTTTCCTTCTTAAACGATGTTACCACATCTCTAGACCGTGGAGAAAATCCTCAGGGTGTTTTGCTTGGCTTATCCAAAGCATTCGATGTCATCGATCACGGAATTCTCCTCTCCAAATTGCATTCTTTAGGCATTCATGGACTTCCACATCAATGGCTAACTTCTTATTTAAAAGATAGATATCAACAGGTAGAATTATCCTATACTAAAAATAAAATACTTCAGCGTTGACTCTCAGAAACAACGCCACTTACTTGCGGAGTACCCCAAGATTCAATTCTCGGCCCTATACTCTTTTTATTGTAGGTGAACGACATGTCATCATCCACATCAGATTGCAAAATGGTTCTTTTTGCTGATGACACTAAGTTACTATGTAAACACGTCAATGCTCAAAACGTTTTGTCCAACCTTTCGACTTGGTTCCATGCAAAACGTCTCTTTGTAAACACTGACAAAATAGTGTCTATGTCATTTCACAATAGTAATACGAAATATTTACCCCAGGTTTCTCTTTCTTTAAACGGAACACAATTAAAAACTGTTACGAATACAATATTCTTAGGTCTCCATATTCAAGACAACCTCAAATGGAATTGTCACGTTGACAATCTTAATTCCCAATTAAGCAAATTGTGTTACGCATTCCGAATCTTAGTTAACGCAGTTAGTCCACGTATTTCCCGTTGCGTTTATTTTGCAAACGTTTACTCCCGTTTGCGTTACGGCATTATCTTATGGGGTAATTCCGGTCAGAGTATTTAAACTTTCAGAATTCAGAAGAGGATAGTTCGGATAATTTGTAAATCTCACCGCCGAAACTCTTGTAAACCTTTATTCAAGAAATTAAAAATGTTAACACTTCCCTGCATTTATATTTATGAAACGGTCATGTTTGTTAAGACCGAATTACTGAAGTGCCAACCTTTCTTTATACGAAACAGTCTCGTTCACGAACACAATACTCGCAATAGTAATCATATTCATCGGCCTAGAGTGACAACCACTCTTTGCAAAAAGGACCGCATCATTCGGGAATCGTTCTATATAATTCCCTGCCCAAGAATATAAAAGACATTATGAAATTGAATATCTTCAAATCCGCGGTTAAAAACTACCTCCTGCACCAGTGCTTCTACACTGTAAAAGAATTTATTGATTTTAATAAAAGTTAAATCCGTCTTGTACTTTATCACGCCATTGCTGTAGTACTTTTTAAATAACTTATAACAATTTCAAAAACTATTTTCTTGCATGATTTGGTTGTCTTTTGGCTCATATTAATTTAGATTTATGTGTACTCAACTTTGGCACGGTTGTGTACATAAATTATGTAGCCCCATCCTGGCCCGGGTTTTTCTCCGTTTTTCCTTCTGGTAGAGGCGGATTTATTTTACAGGTTCTCTAGGCTTTGTCTAGGGGCGTGTTTATCGTAACAATAAATCGTGAATTAAGTGGGTTTTTTTTCAACTCTTATGATTTTTAAACACTATACTCAGAATAATCTATAGTTCAATAATAACTTGTACATATAATTTTTTGCGTAAAATTACAAACATATTGACATTCTATTAGTATTATAACTCGCAGCTAACGTTTTGTCTTATCTAGGAACTTATGCTGAATTTTTTTGAATCCGCCTCTGCCTTAGGGCCCTTGATGAAACGGTGAGGGGGGGAGTGTGGTCGTTTATCGTAGTAATAAGGTTGAAGGAGTCAATAAGATTCTTGAATGGATTAGTTAGTGAGTGTGCGGAGTCGGATGTACTCAGGAAGTCGATGTTGAAATCTCCACATATAACGATATATGTAGTAGATTTACGTGAAATATGTTTTAAAATAATTTCAAAGTTTCGAAAAAATATGTCAAGATCTGATTGAGGTGGTCTATAAATACACAAAACAATAATACCGGTGTCAATCAGTTTAACTGCAGAAAATTCGAAAACACTATCAACGCAGAAGTTCTCGTAGCCTGGCAGTCAAGAAGATAAAATATCATTGCGAACGTAGATACACGTATCTCCGTGAGGATTTTTTGCTTTAAAATTTTGCTGACAGTAAGAACTTGCTAAATAATAATAAGAAATAGCAGTATCATTGATGTTGTTAGTTGAAAGCCAATGTTCTCTGAGACATATCAAATCAAATGGATTTTCGTGTACCAGAATTTCAATGTCTGGCAATTTGTTTGAAAGTGGTTGGACATTATGATGAAATATAATTATTATATTTTCACAAATAGTTTGTGAATCTCGAGAAATGGAATTGAAGTTAGATTCTGGAGGGGAACATTAATTTCGTACAGCTTCTACTCCCGGATCAAACCCGCACACTGCACCCGAAATCGATTGTCACCTTCGAGTATCACATCGCACTCTCAAGGTGTAACTGTGTATGGGGACGGGAGGAGATGTGGATGTAGGAATAGATGAGCGGAGTTCTTAAACTCGACACTTCCTGATTGTCATAAAGTCGGACAAGGGATTAAAAATTTTGGGAACCATCAAAATCGACACATTCTTTCTGCTCAAATGGCTTGCCGCCGGCCGCGCACCCTCCTGCCTACCGACCGACCTGCCGCCAATAGATTTCGTGAGTCACTTACTGGTGAGTTATTTAATGTGGTATCAATTAAACATTTTTATTTTTATTTCCATTGTCTTACATTTTTTAAATTCTACACATAATTCCAATGAAAATGAACCAAAACACGACGTATTTATGACATTACTGAGTTTTAAGCTTCTGTTAACATAGTATATAAAAATATTGTAATCGTGAAAATTATTCGGTCGCGAAATTTCGACGAATATAACAGTTTTGGTAGCCTCTGATTCCGAGAACAATGTGCGTAGAATTCCAATTATAATTTTCTTGATGCTTTCATGAAACATGTGATTAAAAGGAAAACAATTATTGTCTTTATCATTCTAGAGTAAAATGCGTTGGTTCTAGATAGTGCACCTACGTTCGGCACTTCAGCTTATGATACGAATGAAACAATAAGACAGATCTTTGAAACAGAAGGTTTTGTTATTCGTCTCAATGTCAAAAATAAAAGGGGTAGCCGCTAAGAAAGCTTAGATTTTTCGTCCACGAAAGTTTATTTTTTTCAACCACGAAAGTTCTTCTTTCATCTTCATAATTAGGGAGTTTTCTCATGAATTGCTCATTTATTGTTGAATTTCTGTTGTTAGTAACGTATGTGGGAGTGTTAACAACAAGAGCGCCATTGCTCACATGTTTTCGGAGGTCGACACATAAAATTAAGAAATATAAGAACAAAATGCATATAATATAAGAATAATATATAAGAACAAGTTGTATAAAAAAATTGTACACCACTTGATGTTCGGAAACTTTAAATTCTAGAATTGTCAAGCAATTATCTAAATAATAGATTTAAGTTTACAAATCCAGTCACTGTATGTTTCTTAGAGAGAGAGAAAATCCTAATATGTGTTAAATTTTATTGTTGTCAGCTATTTTGTATAAAATATATCAGATGCTTCTCTAATATTATAAAGAATTTATTCATGTTCAAATAAAATTTATTCTTTTTAGCAGCAGATCGATAATTTTTAATTTAAAAAATTACCAGGAAAACAAGAAAGGAGGGGAAAGAACGAAGCTGCAGGTTCAGATTTCAACAGTAAACTTAAACAAAAATATATTACTAAGATTTTCTAAAAGGCTCTTTCTTCAGTTTTCTGCTTATAACTTGAAAACAAATTTTTAGAACGAAACACCACTGTACCTAAATTATGTAATATTAAATTTCCAACGAATTATGTTCTGTGTCATTTTGTCGTCAGACGAACGGTTAAGGCTTACGAGCACGATTGTACAATGATCAAAAATCTTATTTTCCCCGTATTTTCTTTATAACTTTATAACTACTTTGAGAGAAAACGTCCTGACAGGATAATGAAATTTATTGAACGTCCAACAAAATATGTTTTTCTGCGTATTTTTTTCTGATGATCCCGTTTATCCGCTTGTGCGCGTTGAACTTAAGTACACATTTATGTAGTAGAGTCAACGTGTACTTTTTTCCTTGTATGATGTCTGTGATCCAAATACGGTTCAAGCTCTGGTCTTTAACTCTTGTAACTTCGCAGAACTGAAAAAAATAACATAGCATTTTCTTTCTAAAACCCATTGCTTCAAAGCTAAAATACATGCACACTGAGAAATGTTGAAATTTTACTGTATTTCTGTTTCTGTTTATTTCTGGTACGTCGGTCGAGGTCGAAAATTTCGGTTCATCAGAACTTGATCATATCAACATATCAAAAAATCAGAACTACCCTATTTGATGCAATTAAATACGTATCGACTCTTCGACATAGATGTGCACAAAACTTCTAGACACAGAAGAGGATAAACAGATTGTCAGAAAAAAATATGCAGGATATCGCGTTTTGTACGACGTTTAATGTATTTCATTTTCGTATGAAGACATTTTCTCAAAACGTTTGTAGTTCTTAAGTTATAATTCAATTAAATCCATTGTAGAATATTTGTCAATTTAATCACGCTCTTTAGCATTTTCCGTTCGTCTGGCGACAAAACGATACAGAATGTATTTGTTAGAAATTTAATGTACATTTTTTTGTGTTCTAGTATATTTTTTATAAAAATGCGTTGTTTTAAAGTTATAGGCGAAAAACTAAAGTAATATTGAAAGGGAAGAAACTCTTATTACTTTACATGCTTTTTCGTCACCTAATTACTGGACTATTAGTCAAATGAGCATTTGATGCCAGAAAGGTCGTGTTTGGTGTCATTTTTCACCATTTTAAGTGTATATTTGAATTATTCTATAACAATATCACATTTTTTGAGAAAAATGTTTTTTTGTGGTAAAGTAAACTCGTTTACTGAAAGAGCTACCCACCGGTCCCATTGACTGGGGTTTCACGGGACGGGCACAGGTAGACTGGCGAAGACCTAATTCTTAAGGAAGTGTCGACTTTAATAGTGAAGTTATCCTTCTACCTAAGGATCTGTCGAGTTTAAGTTCGCCTTAAACGAGGACGTGGGAGATGAGGAAGCAGTAGGTGAAAGAACGGGGACATGGGAAGAAATGGGTGTGGAGATGGGGAGGGGAGGAGGTGGTGATAAGATAGGAGCAGAGGGAGGTAGAGGGGGAGGAGTTGATGAGGTAGGAGCAGAGAGATGTGGAAGAGGAGGTATAGGAATGGGTGAAGGGGCAGGAGGAAAATGTTAGGTCAGATGTGAAGCTAGGAGAGAAACAAAGTGATGTTTTCCAGTTGTATACCGTGCTGGGTAAAGTCCTTGGTAGTCAGGTGTGGTAGAAAATAAAAAAATGTGATTTTTGTGTCTGCAAGGTGATGTTTTAGGGAGATATCTGCCAGGTTAATTTCGTGTTTTATTTGTGGGACGTTGAAGCGTGAAGAGAGTACCATGTTTGTGTGCTGAGAGTTCGTTTTTAGTTTTTGCAAATGTTCAGAAGCATTGAAATGATCACCCAAGTTACTATCGTTCTGCCCATCTATGATGATTACTTTGTCCCGCTGTGTGAGTGTTTTAGTGTAGGTGTCCAGTTCTCGAATAACTTCAGCCAAACGAGTGTTTGGCTTCAAGAAACCGGAAATTGAGAACTGGTTGCGGATCAATTCACGCAAAACGCAGGACATGTGGCGACCTTGCATATCAGATAATATATGCAAGGTTGATTTCTGCGTGGAAGTGTTGGCTTCATCTCTGGGTAGGACCTTCTTTCGTGGATTTGGGCGGCTGTGGTTACTAGTGCGTGGTTTGTGAACGGGTTTAGGTACTGGACAGGAAGGGATGAAACGGGTAGGAGGATTAGGTAGGGGAGGAAACTGGGACATTTCATCTAACACACTTAACCTTTTCAGAGTAAAAGTTGGGAAAGTGCATGTGTCATTAATCTAACCGGGTATTAGCAGTTGGAAGGATGGCGAGAATAACTGACTGTAGTTCAACCGCCGAGTGTGTTCTTATGGACCTCTTGCAGCGTACTGATCCGTGTGTCAATATAATGTACCAAATCATTGTACACCTTCCGAAGATCAACTTTGAATGCGTTGAGGAATGTGACGGTGTCTATAGAAAGGGACGTGTGCCGGTTCTGAACATGATAAGAGCAACAAATTTTGGATAACTTTAGCAAAACTCGGTCTTTGACACATCACAAACCAAAGATGATTCTATAATTATCCAGACGAGTGCGATACAACGGGCAGGAGGAACTCCGCGCCTGTATCACCCAATGTCCTAAACACCTGCTGCAGAAGATGTGTCTGCATGGGGTGAGAATTGGGTGACGGAACGGGAATTGACAGATGACACACTGAAACCGAAGAAAAAAGGTTCTTCTCTCGCGTTCGCTTGCGTGTAAAGAAGAAAAGTGATCTTTTTTTCAGTCTTGTACATCATCGGGGAATGTTTGTTTTCAGTAGGACGATCGAGCGTCCGCATAATTGTAAGGAGGTGGAAGGTTTTCGGTAGGATGATCGAGCGTCCAGAGTGTTTGACGTATGACGGTTACACGTTCAGCTAGTCCAGAATATGTCTCAAATAATACCAAGAGACATACATGCGCCTGAATTGCAATGTCAGCGATGACGTTCTGGTTGTTGTTATTGTGCAATTGTGTAATGATGTCTAACATATATTGAATCATATCTATCGCATGTTGAGACGCCATGTGTGCTCAAGAGGATGACTCACTCTCGATAATGCGGTAGTGTCCACTCGGCAAACTATGTATCTTATCCACCCAATGCCGTTTATCATCGAAACAGAAGAGAGCGCTTCCGTTGCTCCAAAGAACAAATAGTATGCGCTTTTGATATAATACAATATTGAATATCCATTCTCGTTTCATCGTGAAATAAACAGTCTGTATAGTACTCACGTCGATAGTTTTTGACAACCGACCGCTTGATACCTTTCACTCTGCATGTGGTGAGCTGGGAGAGCGTCTGAATAGCATACATTTTAGGACGGAGGCCTACAAATTCTATTAGCATATCACCTCCGTACCCATCCTTAAAGAGACTGAATACTTTTTTATTACATGGGAGGATATTATATTCGTTCAAAGATTCAAAGGTCGTAATAGGAAGGATAAAGATTCATGACGTCATTTACATTGCGTGATGTTGACAAGATATGCGAATCCGTGTCTAAATATAAGAGATTCATGTTGGGAAGTGTTTTTTTGAGGAATGTACAAAAGAAATCGAACACATGAAATTTAGGGAGTTCTTTACGACGTTCTTCCATCTGACCCGGTTTGGCGCCAACCTGACGTTCTCCCTCCACACTTTTCCGGCTCTTCGGCTTCCTCCTCCACTGTCCTTCTCCAGCTTGCTCTAGGTCTTCCTCTTTTCCGTTGTCCCTGGGGGTTCCAACTTAGGGCCTGTCTTTCAATAGCTGTTTATTCTTTTCTCAGAGTATGGCCGATGAAATGGATCGTCTGATAGTGAGGTTCTTCATCTGTCATTTTCCAAAGTTCTTCATCTGCCATTTTCCACTTGCGCCTTCTTATAGTGAGGTTCTTCATCAGCCATTTTCCAAAGTTCTTCATTTCTTATGACATTTGGTCAGAAAAATTAAAAAAAAATTCTGAGGCACTTATTTATGTAGATTTGTAGATGGTTTGATATTTTCTTGGTCACTGCTATATAACAATATTGCTTTCACGCTGCTTCTAAAGATTTTCATTTTGGTCTTCTGTGATATTTCACGAGATTTCCACACTGTGTATAATTTTACAAAAGCTGCGTTGGCTTTTCTAATTCTTATTCGCACTTCTTCTTCCGTTCCACCCTTTACTGTGACAACACTTCCAAGGTATTTAAATTCTGTTACGTCCCCTATATTTTTCCAGTTTAACTGAAAGCTTTGGTTACTCTTCGTATTTATTATCACTGACTTAGTTTTTATTTCATTTATTTTCAACTTGCTTGCCATGCTCTTCCAGATCTTGTAATTTCAGCTTCATTTTCTCAAAAGCGTGTGCCAGCAAGCAAATGTCATCGGCGTATTCCAGATCCTCAAGTTCGTCAAATAACCCCCAATTGATACCTCATCTCTTCATTTCAGTTACCTTCCTCATTACACTATCCAGAATGATGAGGAAAAGGGTAGGGGAAAGAATGCATCCCTGGCGCACTCCTGCAGTACATTCTATAGGTTCAGATAATCGACCTTCATGCACCACTTGACAAGTAGATCCCTCATAGTTGTGTTTAATTACTTCAATTATGCGCTTTGGTATACCATATTTTCTCATATAACTCCATATTTGTTTCTCAGTAAACGGAGTCAAATGCCCTCTAGAAATCGACAAATATTAAGTATAAATTGGTAGTAAATTCCAGGCTTTGCTTCAAGATAATGCGAAGTGTATTTATCTGATCAGTGCATGATCGTTGTTTCCTGAAACCTGCCTGTTCTTTTCTTAAGCGCTTTTCAACTGAATTTCTAATTATATTTAGGATTATCCTATTTAAAACTTTACCTGTCACAGATAATAACGTGATGCCTCTCCAATTTTTTCATTGAGTGACGTCCCCATTTTTTGGTATTTTTACAAGTAGGCCCTATTTCCAATCTTCAGGTATTATTTCTTTTTCCCATATATTTTTAAAGAGTGGATGCAGTATTTCTACAGATGTATCCACATCTGCTTTCAGTATTTCTGCTGGTATGTTATCAAATCCAGGCGCTTTGCTATTTTTCATCGTCTTTAAGGCAATTCGTATTTCCATCTTGCTCGGTGCCTCCCTGTTAATCCTGTCTTCCTGAACCTCTTCACTTCCTTCCTCCCCTTCTTCTGCTTCACCCTGATCCACCGGTCTGTTGAGCTCTTCTGTATAATATTCTTCCCATCTCTTAAGCTGTTCCTCCTTATTTGTTAGAAGTACCCCATCTTTGTTCTTCACTGGTCTTGATTTAGGTATTCTCCTGCGAGATGGCAGTCAAACTGCACGATAAACTTCCTTTAAATCATTCTTTCCTGCTGCTTGCTGCACTTCTTCAGCCACCTCTGTCGTCCATCTTCTACGATCGGAGCGCTCACTTCGTTTATCTTCCCTTTCCTTTAAACAATATTCTAGCTGTATTCATTTTTCTTAGCTCTTGTTTTACTCTCTAATGTTTTTCCTTTTTTCTATCTTCTTCCATGTTTCATCAGTCATCCAGTCCTTTTTTCGCACATTCCGAAATCCTACCACCTCTTCCGCCGTTGTCGCATATGTTTTCCATTGCTGCTCAATTTCTGCTCCCCCCAAATTTTCCTCTCCTAAATCATCCATCGCGAGATTATGGAACCTGTTTGTGAGTTTAAGATGGAATTCTTTCTTTACGTTTTTTTTCTCAACTTGGATACATCATATCTCCTCATTGTTCGCTTAAATCTCTCTGCTGGTTTGTTCAGTTTAACCCGTAATTTAGCAATCATCAAGTAATGATCACTATTGATGTCTGTTCCCCTTTTATTTCTGGTGTCTAAAAGAGAAGATCTCCATCTTTTACTAATAGAGAAATGATATATTTGACTGACAAACGTATTGTCAGGGGACACCCAGGAGACCTTGTGGATTTCCTTAAGGGGGAAAAGGGTTCCTCCTATAATCATTTCGTTATCGGCACACCAGTCAGTGAGCAATTTCCCTTTCCATTCATCTTTCCATATCCATATTTTCCCATAACTTCTTCCAGTCCGAGATTGTCATATCCCACTTGTGCATTGAGGTCCCCCATTACCACCACAATATCCTTCTTCTTTATTTCATTAAATTCCTTCTGCAATTGTGAATAGAAATATTGCTTCGCTTCCTCTTCGGCAGCCTCAGTGTGAGCATAACATTGTATTAAACTCAGATTACGTATTATTCCCTTCAATCGAGCAAAATAATTATCATTTCTGATACGGGTTTCCATTCTATGATACATTCTGGTACTTTCTTGCTGAGAAGAATTCCCACCCCCTCTCTATGTTCATCGTTTTCACCTGCTCTCCCTGAGTAGAAGAAGCGCATTCTATTTGTTGTCTTCAATTCTCCAAATTAATCCCATCTCACCTCGCTTAAACCCATGATGTCCAGCTTATACTTCTCTATTTCTGCTGCAACCTGATGTAACTTTCCAGTTTGGTAAAGCGTACGTACATTCCAGTGTCCAATACTCGTAATCCTTTTCGGGTCAAGGGTCGTCTTCAAACGGGTATTCCGGTTTTTACTTCGCTCAGTTTCTTTAATAATGGGTTTTTAAGGGGAGCGGGTTATTGGCCCACCGCCCCCGAGCACTAATGTGGGTCTGCCACTCTCAGGCCAAGGTGCCAGCCTGGAGCACGGTTGTTTGTGCTCTGTAGGGAATATCATTTCCTATATTCTCCAAAATGTTTGCGAATACTCGCTACGGTTATCCCGCCGATGCTCGGGCGCCATATCCTCATCCGTTGTAAGAGGGGGTCCCACGAGAAGGGTGAGGTTGGCATTTGGTTACGAGAGGCTATGTATTGCGCATCATTAACCCCTACCCCCTTGAAAAAAGATTAGTTAGGAAAATAAAACTGGAAAATATGGACAGCCCTAGCTATTGCCAGGAGCAAGCTAGCCAACCAGAGCAGGCTAGAACAGGTTAGCCAACCAGGGCAGGGTAGCCAATATGTTATCCTATCACCCCAAAGTTTCGATATAGCTGTTGTATAAGCACAGATGACAATAGCATAAGTTTTGTATGTAAAACAAAAGCACTGTGGAATGGACATTTACGATAAAATAGACGAGACAACATTAACGATAAAATATTGAAATGATATAGAAAAAAAACATTGAAACAGTGCGAGTACGTAAGTTTTAGGACTGGTCTTAAGATACATTATGAGGGTTGCTATTTATGTATCCGGAATAACTAAATACCAAACATTTAATAATTGAATATGGATTAACTGCTTTTTAAAACTCTCTGCGATGATTGATATTCTCTTGCGTAAGTTGGAACCAATTTCCGTGCACTATTTGCAAACGAAAGAGGTGTCTGGCACCTTCGGACATTTCCTCGAACTCTTTATCTCCTACTGGACCCGAAAAACTGAAAATTTTGCCTTTTTTAACGTTTTATTGTCTAATTAATCTTTTTTTGCAATCTGCTTATTATTACAAAGAAAATGGGTGTAAACACTACATAATTACAACAAAATTATGGATGTAGATCAGGTTAATTCTTCTGTTTACGGCTGATACTATCCTTATTAATTTTATAATTGCTATTGCGTTTGGATTCAGTTTATTCTTATTTTAATGTAGAATAAAATATTATAATATAATGGTAATAAAAATTAACTGAAAAAAAGAACTTAGTCAATTTTTTGGGTTCAGTCGGTGTTTCAGAGCTTCACTCCGGAGAGGGCAAGCGCTGTGCTCATCAGGGGTGGAGTGACCGCAGAGTTCGAAGAAGTGTCCTAAGCTTCCAGACGCCACTTTCGTTTGCAAAAAGTATAGTAGTTTTTCCAATTCGATTGAGGTACCTCCAAATCAAGCATTTTGAATTCATCAACCGTTTCTTCTGGCATCAAAAATCGTTCACAACCTTGTTTATTTTTCACATACAAAAACGAACGTAAATCATTGGATGCCAAGTCAGGATTGTATGGCAGGTGACCCATCAATTCGACATTTTTATCGGTCAAACTTGAGTTGTTTGATCCTGTGTCGCTGGGTTTTTTTCACTTAATTCTTACAAGGCTTCCTGCAAACAAATGGTTGTGAGCCATTCAGAATTGCCATCCACTGTGTCTATTAGCTCAAAAAATCAGGTAACCATTTGCTTCGAATCGCTTTTATCGCGAACTTCTATTGGATTAGTCAAATCTTAAAAAACTCATTCTTACTTTTGGACTCGTGTACATAGATTTAAGATCCTTTATCTGTACAGATGCTATACGCAGCTCTTGACATACTGCGAGTGCGTTCTTTTAGTATTTCTAGGCACCGATCGACATGAGCATGTTTTCAATGATTGTCAAATTATGGGCACTCTAACGCGAATAAATGTTTTCCACGGCTAAATGTCCATGTAAAACATTGACTATACTTGTCATAATAATGTACAGGGATACCTTAATCTCATGGTATGTTGTTTGACGATCTTGCGTTAACAGTTCGCCATTAACATTGATGTAAATTCGTACGTTTGGATGGTGCTTCTTTGCCAAAAGCCTGATCCGATGCACTGTTGTTGAGATAATCAACGCCGAAAGTCGTAGAAAATTCTCTTTTTTCTCCATTTTTTTACTAACACAAAATTTTCAACTTACTGTAAAAATACACAGAGCGCCTTTATGACAAAACTTAATCTATGAGTAAATATACCGTCAAAAATATACTTTGCAATGGATGTCAGAAACCGCATATCAACACCATTGTGGCCAGTTCCAGTCAAGTAACAACCTACGAATTGCTTAAAGAACACTCTGACTATACAGTAGAAAAAGCCAAAAAAGATTATTTCAGTCTCCTATGCATAGGGCTAACAAAATATAATATTATCAAAGAGACATGGTCACCCTATACAAAGGGGCCATTCGCCCTATTTTACACATGGCTTGGCATGGAGTCACAGGGTGAAAGCAATGGAACAGTTGAAAGGAAATTAAAGCAAATACAAAGTTAGTGTGTGCTTTGTATAAGGGATACATAAAGAACAACGTCAACTGAGGCATTTGAAGTATTGCATCGCATTTTACCCATCAATTAATGTATCACATAGATTAAGCACAGACCTCTACTTGAAATGGATGGAGTAAAAACATAAATGATTACAAGTGATGATACACAAGTGATAATGAAGACTCAAGGAAATAACTGGCAAAATTGGTATTAAGTGCGTGCCAAACAGGTCGGGAAAGGAGTATAAAGGAGAGAATATCTTCTGAATATATTCCACACGTAAGTTTGACCTATAGAGAAGAAAATGTTTTCAACTAAATCCATATACAACAGAATTTCTAACGGGTCACGGAAATTTTAATAAATATCTGCACGCAAGTGTGTTAAGAGAGGATGGCACATGGGTCAATCCATCTATAATCGGACTATTGGCCCGACCATCTCAGATTCATTGATGTGTGTTGAAATCTCTTTATTTTCTTATAAACAACTAAAAAATAACGTTTTTATTCACGGTTCCTAACCACAATACGTTAAAACGTTAATAGACCCTTTTTACGAGGTTGAAAGACAAGTCTCCGAAAACATCATAAAATTATATATTTCTTAATAAAAATACAAGCTTCATTGTTATTTACTGATGTTTTGCATTTTTTGGAATGTTTTGCCTGCATCAAAATGATTAGTATATTCGTCAGTAATGCGCTAAATGCCTTAAAACAAGTGAAATTTGAAAAAAAAGTTGAAGTGGCATTTGATAACTCGCACGGGTTGCCAATCTTTTCTCGGTTCCTCCAAGGTCATCGCTGTAATAATTGAATAAAAATTGCAATAGCTTGAAAAAAATCTAAAAACGCAGCCCTGATTTTTTTATGTTTTAGATACACCTTCTGTCATTATTTTCTCCAAATTTTAAAGATATCGGTGATGGTGTTTTCGGGAAATCAATGTTTTTAAAATTTCACTGCTTTTATATCATTTAGCGCATTACTGACGAATATACTAATCATTTTCCGGCTTTCATGTACGCAAAACATCCCAACAAATGCAAAACATCAGTAAATGACAGAAAAGACTCGTCTTTTTATTTAAAAATTCAATTTTATGGTAAGTTTTCGGAGACTAGTATTTCAACCTCGTGAAAAGAGCCTGTTAACGTTTAAACGTGTTGTGGTTAGGAACCGTGAATAAAAACTTTATTTTCAAGTTGTTTATAAGAAAATAACAAGATTTCAACACACAACTGAATCTGAATTGGTCGGGCTAATTCAGTCCGATGACAGATGGAATGTCCCACATGCATTTGTGGGAAGACAGAAGAGACCAAAAGGGGAATTGTAAATTGATAGAAGAAAGAGAACATTGTATTGCAGGATTGAGAAAGATTGGAAGGCACATTGTGGCAACTAGGACGCAATATATAGATAATGAGGAAATGTACAACGAACAAAACTGAACTTTTTGTCACAAATAGCAGATTTAAGATGTATAAATGAAGAAATAGGGTACGAGAGAGAGAGAGAGAGAGAGAGAGAGAGAGTGGACAGATGACTGACAAAAACTACATGAGATAGAAGAAGGTGAATACGAAATGTTAAATATCAAAATTAAATGTTATTTAGATCTGAATAATTTATGTTTCTGTTTTTGTAAATTTTGATAATTGTTAAATTTGTTAATTGTTTGCAATCAGTAATTTCGTTCATTTATGTTCGTGTTAATCTATGTTTGTGAAAAAATGTGTGTAAAGTAGCAAACTAACATTGTACCTTGCAATGACGATGTCAAGGTGGTGAATAATGAAATAAAATTTAAAACAAAATTTATTTTTGAAAAATCAATAAAATATTCAATATTTTTGCACATATAAAGACTACCTATCATTTGAATGGTCATGCCCCGACTTATCTTTGAGAAAACCTCATTTCGTTATCTTTATTCGTTTATGAGATGTTTGGGTTGTTCGCTTTTAATAACTCATGCTGTGTATTAAATCCACTGTGTACACGAGGGAAATATATACTTGAGAGCAATATTGAAGAAAAGATTTGGGTATATCATCCATTTCTGCTGAAAAATTGGATTTTAATAAGTTAGTAAGACTCAGAACTTCACTAAGTTTAGGAAATAAACAAAGAAAGCTCCACGTGGGAGGTGAAAGTGATTGTATTAAAAAAATCAAATCCACTAAAAACGTGACAAATTTGAAAACCAATGGCCATACCACTCAAAATATTTGCCAAAAGCGTATAATTGAACTATAATTTAAAGTTTACATAAATTATTTTCAATAATTAGTGTCATTAAGATTTGTGATCTTGTGCGCTTTTACCTCACGTGTCTGCGATGCGCTAAATTGTTGGTATCACTTTATTGATCGATCCTTATATTACAAGAGATACATGATTACTATCGTTAGTCGTGATGTGTCCATAGATTGATAGTTAGTTAGCAAGAGTTCTATAATCATGTTTTTTATATTCGGTTCTGTCTTTAGTGTTTCTTAATAAATGTGTGTCTCTTTTTTAAAATACATTTACGTTGTATCAATATATCTTTTATCCAACTGATATTTTGTGTTTTCATCAAATACATAAAAAGACTAAGGGCTTTGAAATTGTTTTTGATTTTTTAATCATTAAAAAACGTTTCTCGATTTTTTAAAATCATAAACAAGTAATAAAAGTAGAGATCCACAATTTAAAAAATGGATACAAAATGACAATATAAAGGCGGTTCCACACATTCGTTATTCGGCGAACCCCGAGCAACCGAGCAAGAATCCCGAGCAACAGCGACTTGCTCGGGGTATTTCCCGAGTATTCGTCTATTGGCGAGCACACTGATCCAGCAATATGCCGAGCACGTGCTCGCTCTGGGAACGACGAATATTCGTGTTGGTGATTAGAGGTTATGGAGTAATCACACATTCTGCTGCGTATGTAGTTGTGTCTTGTGAAATGTTGTTCAGTAAATGGGTCTTATCTAATCTTAATTAAATCAGTGAAATTAAATAATTAATAAGCTAGTTTTTATTCCATATGGATATAGCGATAGTAATTGATTTTCTCGAATTTGAAGACTCTTACAATCATTATAGTTTTTATCCACTCTAAAAGAATCAATATTGTATAAATATCTTAATTTGTGTCTCCACAACAGTTCTCTCTATTTATTTATTTATTGAAATATAATTCATTACATTTAAATGTTATATTTTTATTATTTATAATAAAACTTAATAAAAACAATGTAAAGACGCTTAATAAAAAAGTAAAATAAAGTGAATAAAAATATTTTTGGTTTAAATCACTTATCAAACAAACTTAATTGCCAAAAAGCAGTTGCAAACTGCGCATGACCACGTTGGGGATAATAAATAATGTTACTTCATCACTACTTTATTACTTCAAATTTCTCTATTTTATCACTTCTAAAAACACTTATTACTTTGTACGATAAGGAGAAAAATTACGAATAATTAGTTTATTTAGCGATTACTTACTCGAAATAACTTGAAATCGTAATACTCGTTTATTTGCTATCCTTGGAGTTCCTAAAGCACGAATATGTGGACAGTACCACAGGTCACTCGCGAATATTCGCCTATGCTCGGCTGCCTTTGTTGTGTCTCAAAAGACCGACACGCTGCGGGAAAGGGCGAGCACCGGTATTCGTGTTGCGACGAATAGCGAGTAACCCATCCACACTAGTCGCTATTCGGTGAGCAGTTGCTCGGGTTTCGCCGAATAGCGAATGTGTGGAACCGCCTTAACTCTTAAATATTTTAAAATCTAACAACCCGCGCTCAGTACAAGGTGAGTCTGTTGGTGTCAGGGTTCCGTTGATGCTACCCCTTTGAGGACGTGACTCAGTAGTATATGACGTGACCAACGAATGAAAAAATATTTACGCGCAGAAGGTACATATGTCATCAATATCAAGACCATATATCCCATGAAACGTCAACACTGTATCCCTCACGATTCTCGAGGCCGTGTTCCCAACAGCTTGTGAAACGAGCAAGATCAGGGTATTTTTATACCCACAAGGTCACATGATGTGCTAGAAGAGGTGACGTTCAACCTTGAATTCGACTATATTTCTTACTAAAGTGAGTTTGTTTCTGTGATTCCCAGTGACTAAGTCGAGGTGCAACATCATCACGCACTTCAGTAAATAATAGCAACAGAAATGAATTCTCTGTTAAATCTGTTTAGTGATATAATGAAGATTCTCCTCGTATGTTTGTTTTTTTTTTATTAGTATTTCAGGTTTCTTTCTAATCCTTCGATGAATTTTGGAAGTTGCGAGATCGAGCTCTCACGAGCAGAGGTGCATGTGTGGAGGGCGGAGGGCATTCGACATTCACGCCGGTGGCAAGGGGCGCGAAATAATTTTGTTTGAAGCTAATAAAAATTATTCCATAATTGACATTATTCCATAAGAATGGAAATACGCAGTAAACTACGCTTGGAGCTAACAGTAGATATTCTACCCACTACCAGTACAGATGACAAAGAAAAAAATAAAAGAACAAAAAAGATATATACGGAAGAGGGACACATGAAAAGCGACAAAAGAATGATAGCCTCGTAAGGACATCCATTAAGCTGGTAGACAACATACGGTAGAATACATTTTTAACATGCACATTAAATAGTGCTAGTTTCATGCTAATTCATTGCTCTTCTCCCGACTTTGCCGCTCTCTTAGTTTTCGATTTATTCTGTATTCTGCTAGTTTAATGGTTAAGATAGCAGAACACACATTTTTTAAAAATCAAAGTAAACCAACATTTCCTAGAAGTGAATTTTCAGTTGGTCAGAAGGTGTTATCCTTAATTGACTGTATAATTTTTTTAATAAAAAATTAAAATTTCGTTCTTAAAAAGCATAAAAGCTGCAAAATCAGGAATAGAGCACACTTAAACGCATCAATGTTGCACTATAAATTGGCAAAGTTAGAATGCACGAAGTTTTTTGTGTTGTTGGCTAGCAATATACTTTCATGACGGAATTAATATTTTAATGTAATAACTATTTTTTTTCTTCAGAACCACAAGAGCAGCAAATTCGGGAATACAGCACTTAGTTAGCACAAAAGAAGCATTATAAATTGACATAATTAGATGTCTACAAAAGAAAATTTGCTGTAATTCTTCTTTATTGACAGTATGCATTTTTGTATTAATTTATTGATTTTTTTCTGAATAACCACAAGAGCGCATAATTCGGTAATACATCACTTAATTACCGTAAATGTTTCGCTTTGAATTGTCATAGTTAGATTTTACGAAAAGGAAATTGTTGGATTGCTTTCTGGCATTTTCCCTTATAGACAGTACGCATATTTTATTAAATTGCGGAAATTTCATTCTCAAGATCCATTGTAGCCGCAAATTTGGGAATACATAAACTAATTAGTATGAATTTTGCACTATAATTTGGCATAGTTACATTTCACGAAAAGGAAATTTTAGGGTTGTTTGCTGAAATTTTCCTTAATAGACGTTATGCATTTTTGTATGAAGCATGGAATTTTTTTCTTAAGAACTATAAGAGCTGTAAATTCGGGAATACAGCGCTTAGTTAGTATCAATATTGCACTATAAATTGCCATAATTAGATTTGAACAAATGAAAATTTTAGCCCTATATAATTTTTCGAAACGTCGGCAAATACAAATTAATTTTATTTTAAGACCTAAACTCGTCAATTTATCTTCTGGTATTGTAAAGATCACTTAAAAAGCTATAAAATAACACCTTTAACAGATTGTATCACATATTTTGAATCATATAGAGGAAGTAAAAGACAATGTGTAAATTTTATATTTGAACCTTGTATCCTTAATTTCAGATTGTGTTAATTGTTTAAATAATTTTGATTCTGTAATGTAATTTCGATTATTATGTAACTCTAATTATTTTGTAGTTTAATTTATTATTTAAAATTTCAATTACTATTGTAATTCTAATTAATTTTGTAGTTTATTAATTATTCTGAATTTCAATGATTGTAATTTTAATTATTATTGTAAATTCGCCTTTTTTGTATGTGTATTTTCTGTACAATGGTTTGGCGGAGGAACAGACCAGATGATCCGAGCCTAACACAAAAAATTTCTATATATTTATTGTTAGTTTTTACACCCCCTGTCACCATCTCTAGTAAGGGCTCTAATGACCTCGCTGTTGACGAGCCCTAAAGCCCCACAAAAAAAAAAAAACATCTCTAGTGACGAACGATAGTTTTCAAAACTAAACTTCATTAAAACATATTTCAGGAATTCCATTAAACGGGAAATGCTGAACAATTTAGTAATACTGCAATTCGTTATACGCTACAACATTGTGGATACTTTTTCCAGTGATTCTGTTGTTAAAAAAGTAGTCTTGATTTCATCAACACTGGTTAATCTGAGGTCCTACTAGACGTTACAAGTACCTAATACAACAAGTTCAATCCTGCGAGGGCCAGACTCAAAATTTTCCAAGGGCCTCATTGTGTTACCACCTTTGATTTTCATTTCTTCATACTTTATAAGCCACTGTTGTTGATACAATAAGGCGGTCGTTGCTTTAACAAGAACTTTGTGTGTTATCCACTCTTTTCGTGAGGTTCACTGCACCACTTCTATATCACCCTCCTAGAAATAATTAAAAAGTTATTAACTTCGCTACATGGATGAGGTGTAATATTAGTTGCCAGCGTATTAGTAGTAGATTGCAATAGCTTTATTGAAATATTTGTCTTTTCGGACACCAAAAAGAAAAACAACGGAAAACTGATGCTTCGGTCAGGAACAAAATGTAATTTTCACACTGCCTGGAATGAAAACGTAAAAATTCACAGACCAACCAACTCAGAGTTGTTGTATTACAATAACTTATACTTTCAACGTAGTTCTTTGGCTCGAGTGAACACACATTATTGCTGATGAGCGCTTGCCGCGTCATGGCTTTTCGACCATCTTCCAGCAGTCTTCTTGACGGCGTGCGCCTCTCCCGCTGCCGTGGGAAACTAGGTCGGGTTGACCACGGATAAATTGAACATTTTGCATACCGTAACATGGGCGACAACTATCGTAAAGAACGTAGTGCTATGATTTGGTTTGCATTATGACTTTTTACGTTTGCATAGTATGGAAATCAGAGAGTGAGATGTTGGTGTCGAGGAAATTCATTAATTCGTAGGAAATATTCCCAGTAAAAGATATAAAGTAAGATAAAATTAATTCATTGCAAAATTTTCGAGGATGTTTGTGTTTATGAGTCCAGTTACGAAAGAAGTCATCAATGTATATGACCCATAAACGAGGAAAGCTATTTTGTTTGAAAAGAAAATCTGTTTAATACCTGTCCCCCCCCCCGATATACAGAAAGAAATATTTCCAAATTGAAAATCATTGGAGTTTTGGTCGTATGGACGCAGAGTAACGTCTGTAAAGAAGGAATGAAGAAAAGGTTTTGAATGCATCCCAGCGTTCAATTGGAATCGGAGTGTTAAATGAGGATACTAAGAGAACATTTTTATTTATGGAATATTTCGTTCAACTTGAGGAAATGAAAGGAGTCTTTCATATGAGAAGTTATTTTTTCTAATATGGCAAGGAAGAAAAAATCTATGAAAGTAGTAATTCGTTCAGTTTTTGGTATTGGAGCCAGATACCATTGCGTCATTTATGAAATTTTCTTCTTGAATTTTAAGTGCAAGAAAAAAGTGGCCAATTTGGTAATTTGGATGTGACGGAATATTAATGTATTGGGAATCGAGTCCTCCAGAAGTTCCTTCGGATTTTACCAACATTTGCATATTTTGTTAGATTGACCGACCGAATTTAATCGGGTGATGTCAGGTTTGTAGACTCAGTATGTAGCAATACTCTCGTCATACATGTCGAGTTTGTCTTACCTGTATGTCTGTGAGTCATAGCGCTAAGACGGATTGGCCGACAGCTTCGAAATTTGGCACACGCGTACTACACGATGATTCTGAAAAGACTTTGGCACACGCGTACTACACGATGGTTCTGAAGCGATTTTTTCGAAATTCCATTTAGATTTTTTAAAATCATTTTCAAAAATTTCTAACCGCGGAGCGCAGAAATCCAGTCTGCTTGTTTGCGTATGTCTTATCTCTCGAGGACCACTTATCTCGAGGTGCTTCACGTGAAGCAAAAATTTTAGACTTGCCATTTTTTACTATTCTAAAGAAGAGTTAAAGTGTAACAAAAAAACACGCGCGAATGTTGTTTGTATATAATAGTTGCTAGTATTTAATTAAACAAGGAAGTATGATCCAGGAATAAGACAAAATGTACGACAAACTGAAATTTATTATAGCAAATGAGCTTAAATATAATTAACAAATTGATACTAGCTACAAAAGCTCTACTCTGTAATGACCTATTTTCCAATCATTCAAGATTTCTGAACTCTTACACTAACAAATCAATTCTTCGTAAAAACATGACCTGGGATTATTCATGTTTCTCAAATTAAAAAACAAATAAAGAACCTTCTTCCTTCTCTTCTTCCTTCTTCTACCATGAAGTCTGGGTGTAGAAGTTGGTGACATTCATACCCTCATATGCCTTAAAATTCTACAGGAATTAAATTGCTTTAAAGGTGAACTTGACCCCTTTTTTCTTCTTCGAAACCATGAGCAAATTTTCGCAAATGTCCACGTGGCTCGTATTCCCATATCGTAAGGGTCTAAGATCGCATAACATTACGCACATAAATTTCACGCAAATACAATGGTAAGAAATCTGTAATTATAACCACAATTTGAACAAGTAATATACAGTTTAACAGTGAAAATGTATGGGTAGTATTCCCTTCCCACCATATGGTGTCAACGTCTATCAAATTTGTTGTAAAAATTAACAAATAATTCAACGTAAATATCACAATAGTCAATTCAATTCACAACTATACAAAACGTTAGTAGAGTAGAATACGTTCCAAACCACGTGCTTTCTTAAAAATTCATAACTCAATACTTTTTACACACTATATAGCAAATGTTTACTTTCAACGACTATCAAAACAGAATTCTGCGATATACTCGCGGATAAGGACCAACGGAACTCCACTTAGTTTCTTCCTACCACTTGACCGATGCTCACTCCTCCAAGCCCACATTCGCGATATTCACAGACGCCAGCGCATTCGCTACGGAGAGCCACACCGCTGCCGCGGGCTCATGAATATACACGCTGTTGACAAAATCGAATTCTTGGAATATTATTTGCGGAAGGATCACAAGAGATGTTTGTAAAACTAACAATTAGTCATGAAGATGGAGATGAGCTTGACTGATAGTTTAAAAAATTCATGATGACCACTGTGGAGCTTCTGTCTGCTTAGATAATATTAATATCAGGATTTAGTTAAAGGTTTCTAATGGCGGAGTATTAAATTTGAACTGGGTGAACTCAAAAATGTTTTCGAAATAATTTTGTGAAACAGTAAATTGCAGAAATCAATTTAATCATGTTTGGTTTGGGTTTTCGTTAAGGAAGTTTGAGCGATACATAAGAAGGATGGGATGACGGAGATGAAATAAGAACACAAGATACAGTTTATCTCTGATCGGTGCATATTGTTTTTAGCATTAGCTTACAGAGCTAAAGACCAACTTAAAGATAACATTTATACAAATTTCAAAATTTCAGTAGATGTATTCACGAAATTTATAAAGAATCAGGTTAGCATGGGGAGAACAGTAGTTTATTCGTCCTTTGGTGTCGAATAATTTTTTTTATATTGAAATACAAAAAAGTGATCGCGACAACTGACAGACACGTTATGAGTCACTTGTCAGCGTCGTATAAAGTTCATTGAACTTGGAAACGTCTCAAAAAGAATTGGAGAACATATTTTTGTTGTACTTGAATCGTATTTATAAATTTTTCCAATAAAATTTACTATTTCTGAAACACTCACATTAGGTCAACAATGGACCGCATTTTATCTTCATTGCAAAAACACTTAATGACAGACAGTAAGTGAATTTTTGTTTAAATATGTAACTTGTAAGACTCTTAATGAAAAAAATTTAGTTCATATTTCAACGCACTTCATGAAAAAGAAAAATATATATCATATCTCGTTTATACGTATCATTGTAAGTTAGTAGTTGTTTTACTCTTTGCATCTTTAACATTAGGTGGCCAATTGTTTATTTCCCACTAGCGTTAGAAACAGGGGCCCAGGAGAAAACCTGGGGGAATCTCTAATATCAGCAGGAGGTTCTGACGAAAATGGGGATGAGAAGCGAATACAACAACTCAACAAGAGAGTTCTTTTAGACTCTCTCATCCCAATACTCCAAATCTTACCAACAAGTGGTGCCCCTGTTAAACCGAGAAACCAAGTGGAATGTTGGGTAACTGTAACGTCGGCGCCAGGACACGCCATCAACTTGTGAAATATTAATAGTTCTTTATATTTTCCAAGCCGGATGCTTTTAAGAATATTACAATAAGTGGCCGGTCAGCGCTAAGACGGACGTGCGACGAGCTTTTCCGAGTGGAGGTATTGTTCCAACGAACACCTTTCATTTTTAAGGAAAGTACGTACAAGTGTATTCGAAGAATGCAGCCGGCGACGTTGACCCACTGGAATTTAGGTGTACCTAAATTAAAGACGAATTCTACGAAGAAATGAATGAAGTACGAAAAGGGTGTTTGTGAAGCGCCTAGGTGACGCTCATGGCGGTTCGTCCTCTACGGCGCAGCCTCTGCATTCCTAGAAGCCAAAGCGGTGATACAAAAAGAGTGCTTGCACGGTGGTGGCGAAGGCGTGGTTATTTGCTGATCACGTGACGTCTGGTACAGTATATATTGGCAGGAGTGAAGCTCCTCAAGGATTCTTTACAAAGGAACGTAGAGATCCGTCAGCACAGACATGTGACTGAGCTACGTCTAGGTCGCGGAGACCAGATGTTTGTTAAGGCTGCTGCGGTAGTCTTAATGAACTCATTACTAGGTGCGATGGTCGTAACTAGTATCAGTTAGTTGTTGGGGAAAACAACTTATCTTTTCGAAGGATCAGATAACCTGAGGGTTTTTACAATTTAGTTGTCTTCAACTATATTTAACCAAGTGAAACAATGCTCTCTGACAGCATTATTTGTGTAATAACAGATTATTAGATGTATTAATGATTTTGGGAGTTTGTCTCTGTTGTAAATTCAGATTTGTAGTTAATTTGTAATAAATCATTATTTATTGTTATTACACGTGTGTTTGGTTGCTCGGGAAACCGAGCTGGTGGCAACTACCATAGGGATTTTTGTATTTATGTGGATCCCGCTTCTACCAAAGAAAACATAACATCGCATCAGGGTTTGAGGTGTGATGTTACAGTAACCATCCCAGCGGGAAACTGGGTCGGTGAGCGGACAAGATTTGCGGGACAGTGGAAAGACAAGTGGTTTCCACTGATGACAAGAAAGAGCTGAAAATCTAAGCTATCTGCTGCATGGAGCAGATAGGAGGCAGCCCCTCTACCATGATAGAGTGCTGTTAGCCAATCCCCAGCACACTCGAAATTTAAAAAAAATTAAAAGCAAAATTAGAGAGCAAGCCGGACTGACAAAAAGGACACCGAATTGGCGAGGACATGAGAAAACGATTATTGGAACATGGAACATAAGAGGTCTAAATGGAAAGGAATATGAATTGGTAAAGGAAATAAAAAACAAATGTGAAATACCTGGCCCAAACAGAAACAAAGGAAAAAGGAAATGGTGTTGAAATAATGGATGACCATTATGTAACGATATACAGTGGGGTGACTAAAACTGAAAGAGCAAAAGGAGGCGTAGCATTGATATTACACAGAGATAATGAAGGAAACCGTAAGGGATGGAAATTCATTAGTGAAAGAATTATGACGGTAGATATAAATGAGGGGGAAGAAAACTGGACAGTGATGATAGTGTACGCTCCAAATGACGATGATACAGCGGAACATAAAATACAGTTTTATGAACTATTACAAAGAACCATTGAGGAGGTAGACCGGGATATCATTATCTTAGGAGATATGAATGCAAGAGTTGGAAACAATGTAGAGGAAACGGATGGAGTGATAGGAAGAGAAGAGGAAGAAACCCTAAACGACAGCGGGAAAAGATTGGTGGACCTATATGTAATGAATAATTTAGTTATAGTAAATACTATGTTCACACACAAAGATATCCACAAACTCACCAGAGAGGAACCAAAAAAGAAAGAAAAGTGTATCATAGACTATATAATTGTTAAAAGAGAAATGAGAATATATATTAGAGACGCAAGAGTGAAAAAAGGTCTAGAACTGAACAGTGACCATAAGCTTGTAATTGCAGAAAAAGTTATGACCACAGAAAACAATAAACCGACAAAAAAGAAGACAACAAAGAGAAAACAATGAAAGACTGAGGGGGAGGAAAGGATCAAAGAGTATAAATTAAGAGAGAAAGAAAACCAAAGAAAATTCACGGAAAGGGTGGAAGAGAAGTTCAAAGAGGAGGAGGAGGTTGAAGAGAGCTCATCTCAAGAGCCAGATTTCGAAAAGATCTGGACAAAATGGAAAAATACCTTATTAGAAGTAGCATCGGATATCAGTGGCACATTTACAACGAGAAATGGAAAGAAAGTAACACATTGGTGGACCCCAGAAATCGGAATAATAGTGAAAGGAAAGAAGGCTTGGAAGATATACCTAGATTTAGGTACATTAGAATCATTTGAGGAGTACAGGAAAGAGAGAGAGAAAGTAAAGAAAGCAGTCCAAGCGGCAAAGAAGAAAAAGTGGGAAAAATGTGGAGAAAAGATAGAAGAAGATCATACAGAAAACCAAAAGCTCTTTTACAATGTTCTGAAGAGTATGAGAAAACAAAAAGACTGTCTTCTAAAATATATTTATGATGAAGAAAAGAACCTGTTGACTGAACCAAAGAAAATATTGGAAAGATGGAGGAAGTACTTCAGCGGACTACTAGAAACTAATGAACAATCTGGAAATAACATAGAAATACAAGATCAATTAGAAGTTCTACAAGGAATGGACACGAAAGAAATTACAATGGAAGAACTTGAGAAGGCGATAAAGAAAATAGAACTTGAGAAGGCTATAAGAAATTGGGTAAAGCAGCAGGACAAGATGGAATATCACCGGAAATGATTAAATATATGGGGAAGAGAGCAGAAGAAATACTACTGAAGACCATTCAGTTAGCATGGGAAAGAAAGAAGATTGTAAAGGACTGGGAAATTGCTATTATTATACCGATTTTTAAGAAGGGAGATAATAGAGAGTGCAAGAATCACAGAGGCATCCCGCTCCTCAGTGTACCAGGTAAACTATATTCAAGAATATTGGAAATGAGATTGAGACAAGAAATAGAAAACAAACTGGAAGAAACACAAAGTGGGTTTAGACCGGGAAGAAGTGTTCAGGTTCACATATTCACGTTGAGACAAGTAATTAAAAAGACAATAGCATATGATAGAGAGCTATACTTGTGCTTTGTAGACCTAGAGAAAGCGTTTGATAGAGTCCCATGGCAAGAATGATGGAGAATATTGAAGAAGAACAAAGTTAACCTAGATTTGATAAGAGCCATACAAAGCTTCTACAACCTAAGTAGATGCTATGTTAGGACTCGAAATAATATTTCCGAAGATTTCAACGTCACAGTCGGAGTAAGACAAGGAGATATCCTCTTCCCGTATTTATTTATAATACTAATGGATGATATAATAAAGGAAGTAAAGCCCAAATTGAGGAAATATCAAGTTGGAAATTGGAAAATGAAAAGTATAAATGTATGCGAGTTAATGTATGCAGATGACATATTATTATTTGCTAGGTCACAAGCAAACTTACAAAGAAATTTGGAAGTATTGAAACCAGAACTAGAGAAGAGAAATATGTCGATAAATAAAGGAAAGACTAAAACAATGGTAATAGGAAGAGAGAAGAAGGAATGCGAGATGGAAATCATGGGCAAGGAACTAGAACAGGTGGACAGCTTTAAATAACTTGGAGTGACGATTAAACAGGACGGAAGGATTGGGGAAAAACTGAATACCAGACTGCACAATACAAGTAAGCTCTACTATGCTATAAACAGAGGATTCTTAAGAAAGAAATAAGCCAGAAGACCAAAATGGCAGTATACAATTCAACATACATCCCGACACTCCTATATGGAAGCGAATCCTGGATAGTTACTAGAAGAACGAGAGAGAAAATACAGACAGCAGAAATGAAGTATTCAAGGAATGTAGTAGGAAAGACGAGGCGAGACAAAGTCAGAAACCATACCATTAGAAAGATCTTAAAAATTCAACATCTTCAAAACAAGCTGGAACAAGCTCAGTTTAAGATGGTTCGGACACCTAAACAGGATGAACAATGACAGAATATCAAAACAGGTATGGGAAGCAAGATTGGGAGGAATTGGAAATGGAAAAAGAGGAAGACTTCGAAAGACATGGGATGATTCGGTAAGGGAACAACTAGCCTAGAAAAATATAACGTGGGAGGAAGCCAATAAGAAATCCTTAAACAGGAAGGAATGGCGTGCTCTTTACCAAACCTCGACACCAGACGGTAGAAGAGGAAAAAATTAAAAAGAAGAAGTTAAAAACATGAAATTTGGTTTGTCTCATAGCTATAGAATAACAATAAATGATAAAAATCAAAAAATTCGAGATTATTATTTAAGTAAATTTTTCGGCGAATTAATATTATACGCGAAGCAAACGAGCACGAGCTTGTAAATGTGCCATGTAATACAAGGCAAAGCCCTCTTCATAACAAAAAACTAGTATGACGGCGAACGACAGATTCTATCGCTAGGTTTTATTATAAGTAGTGAAAGTTATTTAAGGTTTAATAGAAGTGTTAAAAGCATTGTGTGCTTTAATTTTTAAAACGGTTTATAATAAACACCATGTGTGTTAAATTGCTTCGTGTCTTTAAGCAAACAAAATAAGAAAAATCGATATTTGTGGACATATTTGAAACAGGATCTGAAGTATAACAACAATTAAGTTGGAAACGTAATCGCAGGAAATTTGTATTCGTCGAAATAACATTTATTCATGAATGTGTCGTGTGCATTTTTGTGAAAATTTGCAAAGGTACGTATTTGTATTTTATTTACATTGCAAATATACGTTGTCAAAGTGTCTTTGAATATTTTTTGTAGTTTTGAGATTGAAATTAGTTTTACGATCTTTAAAAGTCAAATTTCTATTTACATAATAAATTATATTGTGTTTAAATATTTTCAATAAGACCTAGACAAGCTAATTTATCCATACAGCAGGTTATGAAAATTTTAATCGATTCATTAACTCGTTTCGAATATATTTTACGTTTTAAAGGAATTACGTTTTAGGCAAGAAACAATAATTAATACTATGTAAAATTATGTTAGGTTAATTTTGTATTTTAGAACAATGTTTTATGATCTACCTTATACGTATTTATAAATTTTTCAAATAAAATTCACTATTTTTGAATCTCTTACAGTACGTCCAACAATGAACCGTATTTGCATTTCACGTCATTGCAAAGACATTTAGCGAAATACTGTGAGTATATTATGCTTCAATTGTATAATTTTTAAGGCTCCATAAGGTACAAATTTTTAGATTATGTTTTAACGTTTCTCGTGAACAAGAAATTTTATCAGTCATCTGTCTTTTATTCGTATCATTATAAGTTAGTTGTTTTACTCCTTGCAACTTGTGTGTGCAGGTGGACCATTTGTTTACTCCTTGAATATAGTTAGCTATTAGCATTACGACTCAAGGAATAATATATCGATATTCAATAAAATTATGTTTTGTGTTTATCGAGAATATTTATTGACCTATTCTTTCATTTCGTACATGTGTTTAAGTTTATTTTAGTATTTATTTACCAATTAGCAGGGAAGGAATGTAACATTACTTGAAAATTCACATTAATATTTTTTGAAAGACATTGGTTTCCAGACTCGACAAATAAAGGTTTGTACAATTAATGCAAGAAAGTGCAAAGAATGTTTCATAAATTGCTAATAATTAAATCAATGTTACCTAGTGTAGTGGCAATACACATGTTGTAAGCATTTGTTTCATTAATACATTGGTAACGTTGGTACACATGAACCAAGAATTTAGAGAAATATAATTAAGAATGTTTACGACAAACAGATCAGCGGAATACATATTTATAATTGAAAATATTTCATAATAGTAAAAACAAACAAAAAACAGTTATTTTGTAAAAAATATTTATTGCTATTATACGGTGCCGCAAAAACCTATTTTCTGCTTTTAGACAAAGTGTCATCGGATGCACTACGCGTTCGATGGACTTCGCGGTGAATCGTTTAAAACTAGCAATAAGATTTTTTCCTCTGGATGCCTTAGCACGGGCGCAGCCCGTTATATGGGGGTCTAAGGGTATAACCCCCAGCGAGCAAAGCGAGTCTAATCTTAAAGTCGTCTTATTTATAAAGTCGCAAGTGTAACGGACTCACTCATTCTCTCACTCACTGACATATCAGAATGAAACCAATACTTCTACTAATCGTAGAAGCGTGAAATTTGGTTTCTCTCGCAGGTAGAAAATAGCAATGAATGTCGAAATTCCGAAAATTCGAGAATTTAATTTTTAAATACATTTTTCGATGATTTAATATTACGTAAATCAAACGAGCATTAGCTTGTTGATGTGCCATGAAACCTTGCCAAAGCCACCTAGAATGTTCACAAAACTATAATAGAATGGCGGCGAACGTCAGAATAATCGTATTGGCATTTATCAAAGGATGGACCACATTATTTATGGTTTTATAGACGTGTTGAAGTACTGTGTACCATATGTGTTTTATTTGTATTGTGCCTTTGTGCAAAAATAAAATGACAAAAATTGGATTGTTGAGAACATATTTGAAACGGCATCTGAAGAATAACAATAACAAGTTCCAAACGAAATCGTAGTGAAGTTTTATTCTTCGAAATAACATTTATTCATTAATGTGTCGCATGCATTCTTGTGAATTATTAGCTCAGGTACGTATTTGTGTATTATTTACATTGCAAAGATACTTATTATTTACGTTGCCAAAGTGTGTTTTTGAATACGTGAGATACTTATACGAAATGTTTCATTTTTCTAGACATGTTTGATATTACTCACTTGGAATTTATATTGTAATATTGATATTGAAATTCGTTTTACGATCTTTAAAAATGCAATTAATTAGATCATTATAAATTAGATCTTGTTTTATTTTTTAATAGGAAATGGTTTAAGCAATTCATGCATGCAACAGGTCGTGATAATTTGTATCGATTCATTGATTCATTGTAATAGATTTTTTACGTTCTTAAAGAATTGCTTTTTAGGCCAGAAAGAATAATTTTTACAATGTAAAAGAATGTTAGGTTAAGTTATATTACACAACAGTGTTTTATGTTCTGCTTGAAACGTATTTATTAATTATTCTAACATTCACTACTTCTAATCTCTTACAATATGTCCAACAATGTACCGTATTTGCATTTAATGTTCACTGCAAAGACACTCAGCGAAATACTCTGAGAATACATTCTCTTTACTTATGTAAATTTTAAGGCTCTTTACGATTAAAATTTGGTTCATGTTTCAACGCTTCTCGTGAAATAGTAATTATATCAGTCATATCTCTTTTATACGTATCATTGTAAGTTAGTAGTTGTTTTATTCTTTGTATCTTTCGCATGCTGATTGTCTATTGTTCATTCCTTGAATACAGTTGACCTTGAGCATTTCCAGTCAATGAATCCAATTTAATAATGTAGAGTATTTATTGAGAATTTGTATGGATTTATTATTTCATTTTGTTCGTGTGTTTAAGATGCTGTAGGCATAATTTATTTTATTAAAATATACATTGGTAACGTTGGTATTGTGACGTAATTGATGGGTGGAATGATAAACCTAACCACTTCCAACAGAAATAAAGAATTAAAATGACTGAAGGTCCACTCATTTGTTTAAACATCCGTCACTGCGCTGCTATTTTAATAAAGCCCCACGTTGGAGCGTCACTTGTGAAGTAATTAAAATGAATGGTGTAGTGGTAAACACTCGTTACCAGTCCCACTAAGCATATTTATTTAAATATGCTAATGGATGAATTTTGTGAAGGGCGGGGTTCTGCCTATTTATTAAATAAAAACACGCATTGAAGGTATAACATACTTCAAGCTTCAAATAATTTTGGTTTAAACGATCTATTCTACTACATCTCTTATAATTTAAATTTCTAATCTACACATGCTCGCATTCCCCTTATCATTCCCCCAAAATCACACGCTTCTAATTTCACAATCTTAGAACATTTAATGAGTCCCAATACGTTTATCTTCTTCCTAAATTTACTTTATACATTTTGGTTTTGCCAACAAAATCTAAACTGTTCTGATTATCTGTCAAATGTCACTACCATCTTCAACAAATGTTTTAAGTGATGGGGCACACACGTACTCATGTCCCATTAAGCATTGCTCGCCACTGCTTAGTACTAGACGCAGCCAGTCATGCTCAATTACCTTGTTTACTGACACACAATACAAGATGAGCTGCCATTCATGAAGCTGCGTGGGTGTGCCGGGTAGTTCTGGGCTCAACGACCTTCGAGTTCCTGGCAATGGAGAATCGTCCTCGTCTCACAGCTGGCTGGTAGACGCCGCCCCTCGAGACCCATTGACGGTGGACACCAGTCGCTCCGAAGTAGTCTAGTGGTCTAATTAAACTTCTTGGCCGTCTTGTCCGGATCGCGAGCCGAACACATTTCGAAATAATTTTCAAAAATGTGAGTCGGTTGATGACTCCATGACTTGTTAGTCGTTTACCGCGACGCCTAGTTCCTCGTCGTATTCATTAATGAGAAAACGATTAGTAACTCATCATGAAGATGCGTGAACTAACTTAGGACTATTGACGTTATTACTACTACGATGAAGTAGTCAGAGTGACTCTGACCTACTCATCCTTCCTCAAAATAACGACCTCGCTCTGCACAGTCTCTATTAGTCTCGATCAGATAGAAGTTATCTAGCAGTAGTCGTCTTTCACAGTCTCTATCTGTATCTCTGTGTCGAGCGCTTTCGCGCACCTCGTTAAGTCATAACACTCCCCTCCATTTCCCAAATTTTGGAGGAGAACGCTACGCCCATTCCCATATCACGAGGTCTCTTAAGCCAATCATCATCTTGTATACACTCCACGTGGAATCATTTTAATTGGTTGTGTCCCCGTGACGTATACACGTCCTCGACGAATCACTGCGTCTTATTTTTAACAATATTTTAGAATTTTCCAGTGTCCCTACGATGTAACCGCATGGCACCTGTTCCTTCTAGCGAGCTTTGTAATTACGGACGCGAGACTGGTTTCTCATTGTTCTGATCATTGACGCAGTTTCTTTTCCCTCGTCAAGCGCTCGGTCTTCTTCTAAAGAAATCCCGGCGTTTCTTGTCCGTGCATGCTCACACGTTCCCTGGTGACTTCATTCCGTCAACCACTTCTTTTGTTGCTTCTCGCATCGACAGAAGCTGCAAACTCTTTTCTGCGTCAAGTCCCTCTGGGTTGATCCTATGGCTCCTCAGCCTCCTTACTTTCCCTTCTTTAGAGGGTTCTTTGCGATTCTTAGTTCCGCCGCGAGATAACCCAAGAACCGCTCCCTCAAATTCTCACTGTGCCTTCACCCTCACCTTCGCTTAGTTCTTTTCAAATCTATCTCTGGTTAATTTTAACACTAGTTTTCTATTATGACTTTCAGTCCTTTATATTTCGATGCCGCGCGAACTACTGCGCAGAACGTTCTCCCTTGAAATACATTTTTATTACTTTATTCAAAGTGGTTTTGAAGGGGTCGGACTTTCAACTTTCAAAGCGTCCGCCGTTCTCTCTTGTTTGTGCGCCGTGCGCGCCTCTCCGACCACTCAGCCTTCTTAGGTACGCAACGGTCCCTTTATCAAATGCGTCTTTAGATCCTTTTCGTAGTATTTTTAATTTAAAGTAATGAACTTAATATATCGTGACAGTATGCATGTACCAAGAATTTAGAGAAAAATAATTTAGAATGTTTACGAGAAACAGATCTGAGGAATACACATTTGTATTCGAAAATTATTTATGATAGTAAAGTCATAAAATAAATAATGCAATATTCTGTATATATTTTGCAATAAATTATACGGTGCAGAAAGAAACTTATTTTCTGTTTTTAGATTAAGTGTCACCCGATGCACTCCGCGTTCGATGGTCTATGCGGTGAATCATTTTAATATAGCTATAAGGATCTTTGCTCTAGATGGCTTAGCAAGGGTGCAGCCCGTTATATGGGGGTCTGGGGGAGCAAAACGAGTCTAATATATATAAGCCCGTAAGTGTAACTGACTCACTCACTTACTGATATATCAGAATAAAAAAGATAATTCTACTAATCGTAGATGCATGAAATTTTTTTTCTCACAGCTAGAGAATAGCAATAAATGATAAAATTCCGAAAATTCGATCATTTAATTTTTAAGTACATTTTTCGTGGAATTAATATTACGCGAAGCAGACAAGCATTAGCTTGTTGATGTGCCATTTACATGACAAAGCCACTACGAATACAAAAATGTAGTAGAATGGCGGCAAACGTCAGAAGAATCGTATTGGCATTTATCGTGAATAGAGCAAGTATTTATACACGTGTTGAAGTATTGTGTGTTTTAATTTTACCATCAGTTTGTTTCTATGTGCAAATAAAATGACAAAAATAGATCTTTGAATACATATTTGAAACGGCATCTGAGGAATAACAATGATAAGTTGCGAAACCCTATCGCGGATAATGCAAGTTATTTAAGGTTTTATAGACGTGTTGAGGAATTCAGTGCTTTAATTTTAACATCAGTTTATAATAAACACTATATGTGTTAAATTGTTTTATGCCTTTGTGCAAATAAAATGACAAAAATGAATCCTTGCGGAGATATGTGAAATGAAGTCTGAAACGTAAAAATGATAAATATCCCAACATAATCGTAGTGAAGTTGTATTCGTTAAAATAAATTTTATTCATTAACGTGTATGAGTTTTTGTAAATGTTTAGCTCAGGTACGTGTTTGTATTTTATTTACATTGCAAAGATACTTATTATTTACATTGTCAAACTTACTTTTTGAATAAGTGAGATACTTATAAGGAATGTACCATATACCTAGGCATGTTTGATATTACTTACTTTGAATTTTTTGTTGTTGTATTAAGATTAAATTTTGTTTTACGATCTTTAAAAGTGCAAATACTAAGATCATTATAAATTAAATCGTGTTTTAATTTTTTTAATAAGACATGGTCAAGCCAATTCATATATCCAGCAGGCCGTGAAAATTTGTATCGATTCATTGAAACAGTTTGTTTATGTTCTTAAATAATGACGTTTTAGGCATGAAACAATAATTTATACTATGTAAAAGTATGTTAAGAAAATTTTGTATTTCAGAACAATGTTTTATTATCTACTTTAAACGTATTTAATAATTTTTCTATTAAAATTAACTTTTTCTGAATCTTTTACAATACGTCCAACAATGTACCGTATTTGTATTTAATGTTCATCGCAAAGACACTCATCAAAATACAGTTAGAATATTTTTCTTTATTTATGTTATTTGTAAGGTTCTTTACGATTAAAAATTGTAGTTCATATTTCAACGCTCCTCGTGAAAAAGCAATCATATCTGTCATCTCTCTTTTATATGTATCATTATAAGTTAGTGTTTGTTTTTCTCCTTGTATCTTTTGCATGCAGGTGGCGTATTGTTTACTCCTTGAATGCAGTTAGACTTGAGAATTACCACTCAAGGAATAAATTATCAATATCCAATACAATTGTGCATTCATTGAGAGAATTTTTACCGATTTGTACTTTCATTTCGTACGTATGTTTAGGTTTTATTACTATTTAATTACAAATTAGCAGGAAATGAATGTAACACATGACACGAAATTTCACATTGATATTTTTTGAAAGGTCATTGATTTCCAGACTCGACAAATTAAGGTTTGTACAATTAATGCAAGAAAATGAAAAGCGTGTTTCATAAATTGGTAATAATGAAATCAATGTTACCTAGTGTAGTGACAATACACAAGTTGTAGGCATAATTTATTTTATTAATATATACATTGGTAACGTAGGTATGCATGTACCAAGAATTTAGACAAAAATAATTTATGTTTACGAGAATCAGATCTGAGGAATACATATTTTTATTTGAAAATTTTTCATGGTAGTGAATACGTACAATAAATCAAGCATTTTTAAATATGTTTTATTGCTACGGTGCAGCCAATACCTATTTTCTGCTTTTAGATTAAGTGTCAACAGATGCATTCCGCTTTCGATTGTCTAGACCAGGGGTCGGCAACCTATGACCCGAGGGTCACCGAGTTATCCATTTGATAATTTCAAGTGACCCACTTTAGTTCCGAAAATAAAGTATAATATATAAAAATAAATTATAAAACATAAACATGAAACAAAGCCATTGATATCGAAGAGAACGTTTATAAATAAAGTTCATTCAACTATGTTTGTAATTATTTTCTTAATAAAATATACCTTATTATTTACTAAAAGACTGTTTTAATACGAAAATATCTCTAACCCAAACGTCTCTTTAATACTCACATTTTGGTTGATTTTGACCCGCGGCCAAAGAAGTTTGCCGACCCCTGGTCTAGACAGTGAATCATTTTAAGGTAGCAATAAGGATTTTTGCTCTAGATGGCTTAGTACGGGTGCAGCCCGTTACATGGGGGTCTGGGGGTAAAACCCCCAGCGAGCAAAGCGAGTGTAATAATATATATAAAGCCCTTCGTGTAACTGACTCATTTATACTTCAGAATTACATGATACTTCTACTAGTCGTAGAAACATGAATTATAGTTTTCCCATAGTTCATAGCATGGAATAGCAATGAATGACAAAATTCAAACAATTTCAGAATTTTCATTTTAATTTTTTTCGGGAAATTAATATTACGCCAAGCAAAGGAGCATTTGCTTGTGGATGTGCTATATAGTTAAACCCAAGCCACCGCGATTACAAAAAAGTAGTATGGCGGCGAACATCAGGACAATCGTATTTTAAGATTTATTGTGAATAGTGCAAGTTATTTATGGTTTTATGGACGTGCTGAAGTATTGTGTGCTTTAATTTTACAATCAGTTTATAATAAACACCATATGTGTTTAATTGTTTTGTGTCTTTGTCCAAATAAAATGCCAACAATGAACCTTTGTGGCCATATTTGAAACGGCATCTGAAGAGTAACTATGATAAGTTGCCAAAAGTAATCGTAGTGAAGTTTTATTCATTAAAATAACTTTTATTCATTAATGGGTTGTCTCATGTTGCAAAGATGCTTATTATGTACATTGCCAAACTGGGTTTTGGAATACGTGAGATACTTAGGAATGTATCATTTTCCTAGACATGTTTGATATTATTCGCTTTGAATTGTTTTGAGATTGAAATTCGTTTGACGATCTTTAAAAGTAGAAAACTAAGATTAAAATTCACATAGTGGTTTTCTTTCAATATGTCATGATCAAGTCACAATTCTTGTATACAGTTGGCCGTGAAAATTTGTATCGATTTACTGATTCATTTTAAATGTTTGTTTACGTTCTCAAATAATTAAATTTTAGAGAAAAAAACAATAATTTTTACTACTTAAAAGAAGATAAAGGTTATTTTATATTTCACAATAATGTTTTATGTTCTACTTTAAACGTATTTATTAATTTTTCTAGTAAAATTTACTATTTCTGAATTTCTTACAATACGTGCAACAATAGACCATATTTATTTTGTTTCAAAGAAAACTCTGTTTACTAAAATAGAGTAAGCATAGTTATTTTACTCTTAACATTAATAATACAGAATTTAAAGTAGCATGGAATGAATACATTTCACGGGAAGAAACGGGCACCCCGCATGGCCATGAGCAATAACAGATCATCCGTTCCGACGGTGCGAGATAAGACATTTCTAAACAGGTAGTTCGCGGGAACAATGCCTAAAAAAAGTTAACGGAACTAAATAAAACCGTTAATGGTTTTAGAAATTAACTTAAAAGTCAAACAAAATGTTATCTTTGTTTATTAACGATTATCGCATTTCAGCAGAGCTCTGTTAATTTGTAACATAATATTTCTTTAACCCAATATATCTTTTATTGCTATTTTTAGGCAATTGAAAATATTTATTGTTGAATTGAAAGTCTTATTGTTTTTGACATTTCCATTATCCTTAGTTATGTCCAGTCATTCAATCTTTTATTGCATAACTCAAAAAAGCTTAAGTTGTAACTAAACGTTGTCTCTTTCTATCCCTTAAAAATACTTTCAAAATTTCTAAAATTGTACATCATTTTTCACAATCTTCACCAAAAAGTTATTCATCGATAACTTCCAAATATTTAATACAGTTTTTGCAATAACAATTAAAATTATGTGTAAAATGTCATGAACGTCTAGTGTAAGAACAAAGTGAATGTATTTTTTCATGGAGAGAAAAATATTAAAATAACGCTACTTGTTAGTAATTGTGAGAATTAAAGTAAATATATCGAAGTTAATAGCTCTAATTTTTTTAGTTTCGACGTTCGAATCTATTGTTTTTACCCTATCTATTTATCATGGGTTTCACCTATGTTCTGTAATAAGTTTTGTTATGAGTGAGTTCACATTGTTGTGAACACGACCCTAGTGATCAGCCCAGCTGACCGTGTGTTTCTTCTTATAACATAGAATAGCTAGAAAATTAATTTTAAGTATATTGATAAATATTTATCGTGTAAATTGGTTTAATTTGATTGTCTTTGTGGTAAATTAGAATAGGAGAGCGCGTTGTAGCTGATTTCTCTGCGTCTCAGAATGAGTTTTTTTGTTTATTTTCACGATTTAAAAAAAATTGAAGGTAACATCAATTTTAATAACTTGATGTAGGTATTAAGATCGATGTTTGCGGATACAGGTGGAGCCACCACCAGGTCATAGTGAACCCTACGCTACGTGAGAAATTTTACGTAACAATGCATTGCTACTTTTTGGAATTTGTTGCATCGCTTGCTGAAACATGGTTTGGCGAGGTCATTGTCCTACAACGGAACGAGCGAACAGTAAGGGAACAGATATCAACCACTGCCGCATGCCTGTACAGTAACCTTGAGCAGCACTTCCAAGCGTCTGTGAAGTATCGCGTTACGTAAATTCTGACTGAGATAGTGAGTAATGAAAAATGGATACATAATGGAGACTTTCTATAAGAAGCAATGTTTTGAGTGGGTTTCATAAGATAGCGAAATTGTTCAAAGCAGAAAATAACACTATTCGAATATCGAAAGATTATTTGCCAGAAAGAAGGCAATGCAATAGTGTATTTCGTATATTTTGCTTTTTACAGGAGCTTATAACATTCCAGAGATTTTCATTTTAAAATTCTCTTATTTCATTTAGAATTTAAATTATCTACACTGCTTAATGGTAATATTACACAAAATAAAAAAAAACTCAGCTATTCAGTCATCAGTGATTCGTATAAATATTCGATCTTGTTAAATGCTACGTCGTCATAACATTGACGTATAGTATGCCCTGAGATTGCCGTAGTACTTTCAACAAATAGACATTTACGAAAAGTATATAAGGTTAGAATAAACATACCATGAACTATTGTTGTGAATATTCCAAACATTTTCGTAGGATGCTGAACCCCATGGTCGTATGCGCTATATGCCAGTTAACTATATATCGTTTTATGAATTGCGTATCTTTCGGTCAAGCGGAGTAATTATAAAAAAGTTTTGAATGTTTCTCTCCTCAATTCCAATGTATTCAAACGCAACATATACGCTGCTCACTCCACTAACATAACGGATTACACTTCTTCATAATTCTCATGTAAGGATGATTTCGAATATGAAATTTCCCACTTTTACCGGAGACAAGGGGGTAATCAATAACAACGATTTCTCTTCTACCATTAAGAATGGATCGAGTGGCAGTACGAGCATACGTCGTTATTATTGACGGAATTTTTAATTTTATTTTGACATTTCTCATACCATGTTCACATTTATCCCGATTCCATGTTTTCATTTCCTCGGTATATCCATTTTACTTGTGTTTTCTATGCAAGCACCACAAAACACTAATTGATAGTTTCATTGATCATAACGTTCTAGAACCTAGAATGATTCATTCATGTTCATTTTCCCTTATTTTATTTGTTATTTTATAGGATAAACACATCACATCAGCTGTATTCTTACATAAAAATGAGAACTCAAAATGCGAACGTAGAAGAACAATGAGAGTTAAAAGTAATACATTCCAGGAACTACTCCCAAGCCATCAAGTATTAGAACGTTTCACACCCTTCTTTTTCAGTTACTGGAAACGGTAAGACGGTAATTTTTCTTTCCATGAAAAATTTGTCTAGGACTGTCAAAAATGTGTATCAGCTAGAACGAATCTGTTTTTTTGAGACATAAATTCTTTTGAGTTCAGTAGCTTCCAATTCATCTACCCAAATTTCATCGACTCTACAAATGCATGAAAAGAGTTTTCACCCTCTTGCCCACAAGTCAGAACATATATAGTACAATGTCTCTTATAGTTGGCTTTAAGTCTTTTACTTATTTTAGAAGTTGTCTTCCACATTTTCGAGACATTTATCGGAACCTTCTAACTTCTCGTGGAGCTCAGGCAATCATTACAATAATTATTCATTTTATTCTTCTTGTGGCTTCTTCTCTTTTTGCTTCGTTCTACATTTTCTTTCTTTGCTTTGTACCGGTTCTTACCCTTTCTCATCACTCTGCATTTGTTTCTTCGGAGATAAATCATCTTCAATATGTAGATATTACCACGTACCCACGAAGCATATAAGCAATCCCCATGTGCCTACCGAAAAAAATGAAGAAAATGAGTACAAAATAATCGAAACGTATTAAATATGATTAAACGCAATTAATTCAGAAACACCCACTCATTGTACGTCAAAATTGCACGTAATAGAAAATAACCATGTTTACAATTACCCCATCTCTAGAAAAAGTGTGGTGAATGTAAACATGGAACTGTGGGGCCTACAAAACTCTTAGAAGATGACACCAATGAATTTTTTTTACTTTTATATATTGCTGGCGATATTAAACAACAAAAACAAGATACAATGTGATAAATTGTCCGTTGAGTGTAATAAACGCAATGCAGTAGCATAAAATTTAAATCTTGTGGATAACTCAATTTTTAAACTATTGAATTCCTTCAGCTGTTGGGTCGAAGAGAGTGGGATAGATATATTTCATCTCCAGTATCACCAGCTTCTAGTTTTTTTTTCGTCTGTTAGTTTTTCGGAATCCCTGTGTTCAGACCAAAGCTAACCCTACTTCCCATTAAGAAAAGTCTTCGTAGCTTTTCGGAAAAGGTGAGGACAATGTTTGATACATTGTCGTAATTGTTCGTTCTTTATGCTCCTGTGGACTCACTGAGCGTTTGAACACATGGATTACAGTAACAAACTTTAAGGTTAAAAAGTATTCTAAAAAACATACCCCATGAAGTTCAGCGTTGCGTAATGCCCAGGTTATACACCTCTCTAACCCCGCCGTAAACCTGTGTAAGAATATTAAAACCCCTCTTCACACGATGCGTTACGATAATTATGGACCACCTCTGATACAGAAGCCCTGATTGCTTATGTTCTACATAATGTATTATTATTGTCTTGTTAGTGCGTAATAAATTATCCACGCATAAAAAACATAGTCTGTACATAAAAAAACACGCATAAAACATAATCACTAGGGAGAAAAAGCAGAGATATATGTATTTTGAAATTGAGTCTTTTAATTCAGGTTCTCTAGGCTTTGTCTAGGGGCGGGTCTATTGTAACAATAAATCGTGAATTTAGTGTTATTTCAATTCTTTTGATTTTTAAGCACTATACTCAGAATAATCTATAGTTCGATAATAACTTACATGTAATTTTTTGCTTAAAATTACAAACATATTGACATTCTATTAGTATTATAACTCGCAGCTAACTTTTTATCTTATCTAGGAATTTTTGCTGAATTTTTTGAATCCGCCTCTGCCTTAGGGCCCTTGATCGGAATTGATGGGATGGTCCCTTGCTTGCTTCCGGAGAGTAAATTAGTTTTTTTCCCTCCACGTGGTCATACGCAGTTTGTACTGTTTTTTGACAATAAATTTATATATTATTATATTATAATTATAGACCTACTTGCATCTCAGTATGAGACAATCCCCCTTAATTCTTCAAACTTCTTAATATTGTCCGTTACATAGTAAAGAAATCTGTCTGTTGTAAATTTCCAATGGGTCACTTTGTGGAATCGCAAATCAAACGCTATTTTTTTTCGCCTTATAAAATTACTTGTAAATCAAAATATATCGTATAAAATATTTCAATTTCAAATTATTTGATTTTGACATAAGTATTTACATTTTATGGCGGGATTTAGGATCCACTGACCTTAAAAAAGCCTTAAAATGCGCCGTAAACTGTGCATACTATACCCCAGTATTCACTCTCAATTCAAAATAGAAATACTATAGGATTACAGGAGACGAGTTCAGGGATGAAACTCTTTGCGCAGATTGTTGGTTGTGGAGGGGGTAATCCCTTCCCCCTTCTCTACGCTATTACTGTATGAACTGTGACGGTTGTGAGGTCGGGTTCGCTGCTCGCGCGTTAGCACTGTTAGTAGGGTTATTCCGCCCCTAGCACGGGTTTCTTCATTAAACTCGTCTCCTCTACGCAGGTTTATTTTCAATTATGTGGTAGATAATTTATATCGGTATGGACAAAGAAAATCAGTTAATGTATTAAATAAAAAAATTATACTTGCCCTCATTATTATTTTTTAAATTATCAGCAATAATTATTACATGTACTTAAGTGACTGTTTCGTTCATAAAGCACCGTTGGGAAAAACGGAAAACCAACGAATAGGGCAAGCGCGCCAAGTATGAGGAAGAAGGGACTGAATGGAAACCTGTAATAGAACAAAAGTATTAAATGAATTCATAGAAAGAATAGATGTATAACTGGAGAGCAAATTATACATAAACACATACAAATACATATCCACACATATAAATCCATATGTACATATGTACACGTATATAGGGATATGAAACCCAGGGGCGCTACGCGTGGCTGTGAGGAGAAATGATGACCCGATAGACTACTTATAAATGTACAGTGTTAGACGCGGCAACAGCTGCCGAACTAATGACGAAAAATGCCTTTATATTGATAAATTGGAAAGATAAGTTAATTAAAATTCACAAACACCAAGGGAAGTTATATAATCTGGATTTGAAGCTCTGAATCATGATATTGACTTTAATCGACAAACAATCGTTGAAGGAAAATTATATGCAGTTAGGCATGCGACGAGATGAAGAAATAGTGGATGAAAATGAGATGAAAATAACATGTTATGTTATTCGACAAACAACTGTAACTGCTTCACCGTGCACATAGAAGTTGTATTAATTACTAGCAAACATGAAGTTAAAAATTGTCATTATTCAGTTATGTTGATGAAACACATTACGGTGGACTGATAAGACACAAGTGAAGCGGACAGAGTAGTAGAAGCTACAGAGTAGTAGAAGCTACAGAGTAGTAGTCTCCGCTACAGAGAAGTAGAAGACTAATCTGTTATTTACGCTTGATCCAGTTGGAGTTACGGAGAATGGAGAGCCAGAATACCGGGAGTCCGCTTTAGGGACAGGAGTCCAGTTTTGGTCATTTTTCTCTGTAATCGTAGTTATAACTTAATAGTATATTAAGACATGTTTCTAGCGTAAAATAGATGTTACGCCATGAGTAGCGAAAAGGAAAAACGTTTTGAGGGGTCTATGGTGAGAAATGAAATTTCCTGCCCGTGGATCATAATGACTTAATCATTATGGCCATATTACCTATCACTAATCAGTGATAATCGCTCGTTACAGATGGCATGAAACGATATTTCATGAGCATGTGTGACAAAAACTTAATTGAGATTATTTTGCCTCGTTTGTGTAATAAGTAGACGCTGCAAGAGTTTGTTCCATTGAAGTAAACAAGTGATAATCATGTACAAATTGTAGTTCGTGTTACATAACATTCAATGAAAAAAAACAATGTTCAAAATTTTGTGATTTAAATTTTATATTACTTGAAAAGCATCGTATTTTTTAAAATTTGTTTTAGAATAATGAAAAACATTTTAATAAATTCTTAATTTTCTATTTTGGATTCCCAGAAGGGCAGAAGATCATAAAGGGTGGTATTCGAGAAATTTTGAACATTTCAGCTATATCCAAATCATCGCCGTCATCTCATCGAAAAGAAAAGTTTGATAAATAAATAATTATATAAGTATTTACAAGCACATCCATCTGTTTGAAAAATAAATTGTTCAATACTTTTTTTCCTGAAAATTATTTGCATGTAAAGTTTAACAGTACATGTAAAAGTAAAATCAACATTAAATGACAATATAGTGTGTATAACTAGTAATCTAAAAACGACATTTACAAATTCGGGATAACTGACTTAAAACTTCAGGGTATGAACTGTTTTGAAAAAGAAAATTTCTCATGAAGTATAAACATATGCATGAAGTATAAAAACCATACAGAAAGTGGTTGGGATTCAAATTAATGTACGCGGCAATGTAGTTCCAAGACACGATTCTGGAAGATATACGAAAATCGTGTGCTTGAACCGTACTGGCAGACGAAACAGCTGACATTTCGGGAAGAGAACAGCTATCTATCGGAGTAAGATTTTTCGATGAAGAAAAAATAATGATTATTCGCCAAAATTTCTCGTATTTGAGAAGTTAGATGCAATGGATGCGGAGACAATAGCTACAACTAAGAAATTTTATTGTAAATGTTCAGTTAGATCCTGAAAAATTAGTTCGTCAAGGATATGATGGCTGTTTTACCATGGGAAACACAGTGGTGCACAAAAATTAATCCAGCAAGATTTCAATAAAGATTTGTTTCTCTTTGTGCAAACCATAAATAAAATTTAGTAGTCAATAGTTTGAATGACGTCAACGAAATTTACCTATCCACTATTAAAGATGTTATAAATTTTTTCCGTGATTCCAGTGTAAGGAAGTAGTTCGTACCAGCCTTATGTGAGACAAAGTGGTCGCATAAATACAGGAATATTTCGGTGTTCAAGACTCATTACATTAAATTTACTGAGGGTCCAGATAAATTACAAAAAGAAGAAAAAGTACCCGAAAAACAGCGTTTCATTTGTACTGTGCAGCGATCAGACCTGTTTTTATTATTTCTATGAATGTCATAGTTAGACACACAGCTCAATGGGAACCCGTAGTTAATGTTTTGGAATCGAAAACTATGGACCTCCTTCAATGTTCAAATCATATTGAAAAAGTTCTCAATGTCTTGAAAAATTATCAATTAACAGCTGACGCGGCAATTGAAGATCTTCTTGTACCTGCTCATACTATTACAGATGAAATAATAGTGGAACTTGCACCACCTCGAGCTGTCTCGCGTCAAATCTTTCGATCGAACACTCCGTCTAATTCTACTTTTGAATATTGGAAAAGAAGTATTCGTATTCGCTTGTACCTGGTTTGAACAATAGATTTTCTGAAGGTAATGTTCCGGTTTCTTATTATTCATTTCTGAACCCTGCTCGCATACTCAATTCAATTTTCGATAATTTGACACAAAAATCAAAAAGTTTCATTGAATTCCATATATTAGAAGAGTTTGAAGATGAAACTGAAAAGTAGAATAATTCTTGACAGAATAGAAAGTTGGAATGCTAAAGATTCAAATTTCTAGAGCTCATTGATATTATAAAAGATACTAATGAATTTTTCCTCCACCATAAGGTATGCTTTAATCATTTTTACTCAACCTTGTGCGACATGCACCTCCAACTTTAAGGTGGGTTTCAAAATGTGGTTAAGATCAACACTGATAGGTAATCGTTTGAATGGGCTGTGTTCACTAAAAGCCCATAAGGAACTGCCTCCCCCTTCACGCTGAGATACTCATACAATGTCAATGGGTGAACGTTTCGAGAAAATCAAGCACAAATATTACACTTCAAGATGTCGGGGAGTGATAGTCTCGCGTATGCAGACTCAATAATGTACATTCCAGTAGCTGAGATTAGGAAATCGTCCACACCTGGAAACCAACCCCCACACCACATCCCCCCACCCCATATCCTGTTGAGTTTCAGACGTTCCAAAACCACTCATGACGGTGTGTACTTGTCCAAGGAACATAGTTTACGTGTTTTTCGCCAATGAGGGAAACCTACTACAAGACACTTCATTCAACATTTCACCCTTTTTGGAAAATTTGATTTTTCTCATGTTGAAATCGACTTTTTTGCGAGGGGATGTTGCTGTGTCCCATTCGGCACTAAGGCGTTTTGTCTTAAGGTCGTACTGAAAAACCTTACTATCATTGATGGTCTTTCACTCCCGAACGCTTACTGGATCACGGCAAAAGTCTCCGTAGGTGATTTCCCGAGCCTCACACAGAATTCCAAGGCGTCACGTTGTTCAACAGAACGTTATATTTTTAAGCTACGATCGAGCCTATTAACGCAGATCCACTCAAATGACTGTTCGAACCGCATGGAAGATCGTACGTGATTGTATCGCACTGTCGCATAAGAAAAAAATAGGTCTTATTTCTTTTTATACAGACCTTGTACCGCGATTTCTGCGTCCCATACAACTCATACTCCCAACGCACACGTGCTATTGTCTCTTTTCCTTTACCACAAATTCTTATTTTGCACCTGTGTAAATATCTATCTGTATTACGATGTCCAGTTACCACTTCAACCACAGCCGATCCTTTTACGATTCCACCTTGCAAATCCTGCGTCCGGTATGAACATATACATCGCCCTTCTTTTGTCGATAGGTTCCAACGGAACTTCCATACTTCCGTAATATCAGCGCTTATTTCGTTTCCAATCTTATTCTGCTTTCTCCTCTCTTTCACTATCGATAACTATCGACCCTATCCACCTCATTGTAACACATTAATGCAGACGAAGATCGATTGGCATTACCCCAGTACAACATTTACCACATCACTCGAGATCATTCCATATACTTCACTGATACGAAGTAAACACATCCGTTTTACTTGTGTAAGTCTACCAGTATTTTCCAAGTTACGCGTCACCCTCCCCCAAGTTTCGCAACCATACGTCACCATGGGTAGTAATACCCTATTGTAGAGCTGCATTAACTTTTTTTTCTTCTGAACTTTCAACAAGAATTTTCGATTTTCGCCAATTTCTAAAATGAACTTTTTAATTTTTAATTCGCATTCGTTAAACAATTAATAAAAGCTGTCGCTTCTGTTTTTCAAAAAAGTCTCCAACCCATTTTCTCATATTCAAGCATTAATAATTGTAATCAATTAATTTTGAGTCAAACCCTTTTTTCTCTCAAATGTCACTAATATATTAGCATTTCATCCAATTTTCGATTGAATTAAATCCGCTGATTCATTCATGATCCAAGATTCAATACTCACGTTTCCCTCCACTTGGTTAGTGAGGAAAATATGTCTCATTTGAGAATCAATTTGCTCCGAATTCCGTAAAGATGTTTGCAAAATGCCCGTACAGTCTGCCGTACATTTTTTGCATCATCGCGCCAGGGTTGCAGTGAAGAAATATGGTAACATACGAATTTTACAAGCACAGTGCACCTTCGGCAAGCAATTAAAGACGATCTTCACCCGGCAAGGTCAGATGACTGTGATATTTACATAATAAAATGTACCGCAAGACCGTGCATGGGACTGATGCTTTCGTGTAGAGAATACAGTATATAACAACATCTAGTGAATACAAATCTCATGCAATTAGGGTGGATGTAAGTGGGTTAAAATCGCCATGAAACTCAATTTGTTTCGTTGCAAAATAATAATCGAACCATCCGTATTTAAGTTTCCCTTTCAGTGCTAATCAAAAGATAAATATTGTCGTGCAGTTAACTTGATATTTTAGGTATCTGAGCTCTGTAAACTTATGTAGGAAATGCATCATTATATTAATTATCGTGTCAAATTTCATATCTGGTATGTCGTCCAGAGAAATGCCAGAAAGCATAAACAATTTTTCTCCTGCAAATAGAGAGCCGTGTATTAAGGAAACTTGGAAACTTTTGGGTTCCTAAGAGGTAAAATGTATTATTGAACCGTGCGTAGCATGAGTACAATAAAATTAAGAAACCAAAATTGGTGAAATAACGTGAATTTGAAAATGGTAGGGAGAATGATATATTTATAGCTCTACAAAAATTATATTTTTTAATTGTTAGCTTCGTGATAAATAAAGCGACAATAAATCATAGTTTAACTTTTATTGTTTCCAAAACATATTTAAGTATACGTAAAGTTACTAATTCAATATCCTTAGTTCACTAATCGTTCCAGTTACACTCCACTTGTTACGATTTCATACCAACGTAGTGATAAATTTTTCGTAAACAATATTGTGCCAAAGGTTCATTCCGGATTTATATGAAGAATCGGTCCCTTCTCAAATTTTATTTTTCACATGATTAACGCAAAACTACTACCAAAACATGACTTTTGGTAAAATCTGAACTTCTTAGAGGGCCACGGGGCTGGAATATGGCTAAAATACTTGTTTTGAACATTCTTTCTCTTTGTCTCTCAAAACTGGTAAATGTTTCAAAAATTACAGAAAAGAGAACTTTTCTCTTCCTTTTGAGAATTCTTTTTTCAAACATACAGCCGCCAAGGACTTCTCTTAAAAAATCACAAAATTTTTAAAATTTAATATATTCGATAACATTAAAAACAGACAAAAACCAATTAAAAATATGCAACCCATTACACATACCGTACTCACTACATGTGCAGTATACGTGAAGCACTGCACATTTTTCACTTCTAAGAGATTCACGTCATAAACAAGAGTGACATGTAAAATTTCTTTTTTCATTTAATGGTATGGAAGGTGACCCAGTAACACAAGTAGACTTTTAAGACAGGAGGGGTTGAATTTACGCATGAACAGGTTTCACGTAGCATTCCTCTAGAGTAAGCTCTCCAAACGATTTTCTGAGTATGTTACCAAAAAGTAAAAAATACGAATGCCATTTATAAATATTTTTTTGAAACTTCCTCTGAAAATTTTTAAAAAACTCTACACCAATACACATTTTAAAAGTATTCAGCAAGCAAATAATAATTTTTAAATAGAGCAAGGAAAATCTGATTTAAGAAACCTTCCTTTTTTATGGAGGAAAATGTATGTTTTTCTCCCGATTCAAGAACTATCCTTTGTGTAAATTCAAAAGATAGGTTATCTGTCTCGGCGGTTGACATATCGATAACGAATTTAATGTTTATTATATTATCTAAATAATCTCTATTTTTACATCAACTATGACGTATGAGTCACATGTATATTAAAAATAATCAAGAACAAGAATATAAAAACTAAGTGAAAAATAAGAATAAGATGTAAAAGGAAAAAAACTCCAAATTGTAAATTTTTGTTATTTTCATTAGAATATTATACATTTTGATTCATGACGGAAGATTTCTAGGATCTTCTTGTTTTTATCTCTTTGTCAATTAAAAGCCTATTTCAATTGTTCTTGATTTTTCAATATACATAAGACTCAAATGTTACAGTTGATATGTAATGCTTTATCAAAACCTGTAGTTAAACGATGTAACGCTTTATGCCATGTAATGCATAGATGTAATGCTTTATCATAACTTACTATAATAAATACTGACATTTATTGTGAACTCTTTGCAATATTATATTAAGATACAAATATCACAAATCCACTTTATTTACATGCCAATAAGTTTCTTCTCTAATTTTTAAAATAACTATCCATGATCTATGAGTCCCATGTCACAGATATAACAACGTATTTTCTACGTAACTTTACAGAGCTCATATGCCAAAACCATCGAGTAAAATTGTAAAAGAATAGTTATCATATTTGTCTTGTCGTTAACACTAAAGACTAAAACTATGAGAGTGGTCCAATTATATATTTTTAAGGAAAAAAACGCGTTCGATGGCGATTTTGATCTGCTTACATTCAATCCAATTGCATGGGGATTGCAAATGTTCTGATCAACAATGTATCAAAAAGAGATTATTCAAAAGATAATGTCAACATTCTTTTGGGTCTTTGTGTGAACTCAGCGTAGACTCTTTTATATTGCAATATTACTAAAATTATCGAATTGATAGAGAGATTTTGATATATGCATTGCCACTTTTTTCATCAATTAGAAGAGTAAGTTATCAGCAAATACTTTTTGAATTGTGCTTCATTTATTTCTTTTTTGTCATTGTTCGAATACTATTTCAGTGTGTAAGATAAATATAGCTGTGCCTGTTGTAATGTACTAGGAGTTGCGTTTTGCGAAGCACGCTTTATTTACGCAGTTCCTTGTCATAAGACCTTCCAACGAGCGCAAAAGAGTTGTAGGTGGCAAGCCACAAATAGTTCTGTTACTGTTCAGGGCTACCTGAACGTGGGAGCTGAAGGGAAATTAGCAAAATAGCGAGTAAGAGGGATTACCAAGTGAGTTTATCTGCGGATTGCTCCAAGGAAAGAGCAACGACCTTGACATTATTAACGTCAGTGTATGTAAGCGGTGAAATCTCTTCTCCTAAAGGTGGACTATGATGCACTTGGGTTAGATTCTAGAAATGTCTTGGTTGAGAAATATTAATGAAATCTTTTGAAAAGAACTCTTTGTGATAATAACGAAGCTTGTAAGGTGGAGTTCGCCGTTATGAGGAAGACCAGTGCACACGTTGCGAGTGGACGCTACGTAGCATCACTGCCCGCCCAAGGGGACTGACTTGTATTGCCCGCCGACAGCATCGGCAAGATGAAGGTACAAGCGAAAATGTAGGACTTGTACAGTAGGTAATAATTGGTGACAATAAGTTCCATTTTGAAATTAGTCAAGTACCTCAGAGTCGCGTGGGTTTAATGAGAAATGAGATGAAACTTTACTTCTCGGTTTCCGTTCTGTGATAAACATTTCCTGTAAAGGTAAGAAGATAATGTCACAATTGTTGTCAAGTTCATGTATTGGAGATAGATATAATATAATAATATGATATACTTATTTTACCATAACAAGAGAAAATATAATTTACAAACGTACATCAATACAAAAATTACAAATATCGCCATGGTAAAATTAGGTACCCCTTGAGGAAATCCTATTTTTGGAGTTACCTTCATCTCTTTTGTACTAGTTACATAAACGTAAAAACAAAATATATACAATTCATTATTGAGGGGTTATGGCACTTTCCCTTACTAATAACATTGAAATAATCAGTAGTATGTGTATATTTTTTGTAGTTGCGTTATACCTATAATCAGACAGAATTTATAGTATTATTAATCAATTACTGCTTATCATAATTGATGCACGCACATGTTCCAACATATGAGTGAAAATATTGCAAAGGTTCAATGGGTAATTTACCAGGTAAAATATGATCATACTTTAAATAATTATACTTAAAGAACCTATAATGTATTATTCCATCGAATGTCAACGTTAGAGAAGAATGTTCGGACAAAATTTTGCTTGCATAAATTGTAACATATTTTACATTTAAAAACATAAACGAAAACTCACTCTATCCAAATGTAAAGTTTGAATTAAATGTATGAAATTGGAAATATGTGTGTGGTGGGGTATTTTGGGCGAGCGACCGCACTGTGCGACGGCGTGGAGCGCCTCGCGAGCCAGGCAATCCAGTGACGCGCGCTGCCCACGCAGCGGTCACTCACCTGAAGCAGCAGCAGCGGCAGGAAAGGAATGAACTCAGAGGCCGCTGGCCGCGCGAGCCAACGCCGCCCGGCCGGGGCATTACTCACCTGCTCTGCCGGCATTGAGCGGGCTCACTTCTCTTTATGCTAGAAAATAGCTTCGCACTTTCATGGAGATTTGAAACGACTCACAAAAGAATATCATTGCACCAGAAATACTAATTACTTTGCAAATCCTTTCTTTTTTATTAGAATACATATACCTTTGTGTTCATTTAACTCATCTTGAAATATTTTTTAAATTATCTTCAATAAGAAATAAATGTACATGTAAAACATGAATTGCTGCAGGACTTGAATTTTACAATGAATTTTCATCCGTTCATGAGATGAGGAATAATTTTAATTTAACTATCATCGTCAAGGAACTGAAACAATTTTTGAGAAGGAAGATTGGGTTCCTATGATTTATTTGGAGTTTTATAATAATTGTCGAAACAATTTCGGGACAAAAACCCGGGCACTTTTCGACAGACGTCGATGACACGAAGCTTCATCGAACTCTCGGTCAGAAAAAAAAACAATCAAAATACAAGCGAAATGCAGTCACAAAGAACAAAAGACTGTGGGTGCTTCTGTTGCGCAACCATGTGAAATTCCTATCTCCGTAGCGATTAAAAACTGTTATAAGTTTCTATAGAACAGTTTAATGAATCAATCATCTACTTATCTCTTGATGCTCAGCTAAAACCGCAGTTACAACCATTTGTATGATAATGCCTCTTTATCTCCTTTATGTTTCCTTGCGAACAAAGCTTTGAGAATGCAAATTTTTAACCAGAACCGGTCCATGAAAATTAAATAAATTAAAATATTTGTTCAATAAATTGAAAGTCACAAAGCAATTCACTAATATTTTCATTTTACCAAAGAGGATATGAAAAATAATAAACTTATCACGGTGCGATCTTGTTCTTGAAATTTTAATTTGTATTTTATTTAAAGAGACTTTGAAATCCGACTCAACGTGGATAAGTGTTTAATGTTCTTCGAAATGTCTTTTATCCTTTATTGTGACATGTCCGTCTCTTTAAATATTCGAAAAGGAGATCCACAAACAGAACCAAAATATGGAAATAAGTTTTACACCGATGAAAATATATTACATTCACACATTGCAATAATACACTTTCAATGATACTAATTTCACAAAATTAACGACCAATAAAAGCCCAAGATTGTATCAAGATGAGTGTAATTCCCGCAGGCAACCACAATTCGTCTCTGGTGCGGGATCCCTGAGCGACGAGCGGTGACGCGCCGCGCAAGATATAAATACGCCACTCACCACATGGCATTCGATTGACACGTGTTAGCATTCTCACTGCGCAGTTGAATTTGCTATCGCTCATTCCCAAACTACCACAAAGAATCTTAACGCCTTCTGCACACTTCCATTAAAATGGTCTCTACACCAATTTCGTGGTTTATAATTATAAATTATTTGATAATGAGAAGGCTTACTCAGGGCTTCTTCGGGGTAAATATTCCAGCTTAACAATACGTTCTCTAAGGACTCAACATTATTGTTGATTGAGATTTGTGTTTAAAAATAAAAATATAAAAATAATACACAGAATGTCGAGTAATCTAATATTCAATGAATGTCAAATCTATTATCAATGCCTCGTGTGGTAGCGGCGTATACAGCGGTATATAAGACGTCGTGTCTCCACAATAGGTTTGGATAGGAATGGTTGTGAAAACTCCGCTTATTCTACAGCGTTTTCTCAATGCAATCTCATATAGATCAGACGGAGCTGAAGAAATCGAAGATATGTTACTATTCACACACATACTGTATATTTAAAAAACAGTGCAGTGAATGACGGATCCTATTAAAGACTGTAAGGGCTTTTTCCATTTCCATCAGTAGATAATCGGTGATTTTGTCCCCTGACAACCAAAACTTGCTAAAGAGAATGAACGTTTTCCAACAATCAACGTCTATTCTGTCTGATGTGCTGTCAGGTTTCTTTTAAAAGCGACGGATCATTTCAACGAGCAATTAACATGTAATTGCCAGGTTTCATTATCTCGCGGAGCATCAGTCCAGTGATACATAGTCCGGGCAAATGTCCATCCGGGCTCCGGGTGGAGTAGATGTATACAGAACGTCCCAGAATTCCACGTAAAATATTTGTGGGATGATAGTGCACATTAACAGATGGTCAAAGTTCTGCCCATTCACAACAATGCAGATTTTGCACAGTCGTTGCAAATATTCGCAAGTATGTTCTACCGGAATCTCGCGTTCCCTATGCGAGGTCTAAATCACTGCTAACGGACCGAAATTTGAACATCTGTTGTAAATTGTTGTTTCTGAACTTTTATCACCAATATCACTTTCTCAATCCCTCTAATAAAGCTCTTTACACGCATTTTTGTCTATTCTCGCTCTTAGTGTCATTATATCTCCTTCGAGAGACATTTCCGGACATGTATACCTTGTTGATTTTTTGTTCCTATTAATGAGCACTATCATCCATCTATTTTTTTTTCATGGAGTTCTGGGACATTCTGTAAAGAGAGGCATGAGTCAGCAGATAGACTACCTACACAGGCGCTGAAAACGCTCAGGAGTTTTTCTTCTGCTCTCCGACACTCGAACGGACGTTAACCCGGTGAAATAGGGAGAGGGATGTTGTGACATATTGATATGTACACGCTGTAGGGTAGAGAGCCCGGATGGGCAACCTTGCAGTCACAGGCATCTGGAATAATTATTTTACCGTAGATTACCGCGGTCATGCTCCCTTGTCGAAACTTGAGGTGATTACCATTGTACTAAGGCATTCACTATTTCACTCTCGTCGTGGTGTCGTGGTTGTGCCATTGTTTACTCGTTTGATGATGTCTTTCTGTTGAAGTTTTGAAATCCCAAAAAGCAATCTTTTAGAGAATTCTTTTCCACATTACTATAATTATCCATAGTAATAACAATTGTCTGTAACAACAACAATTAATTGTAGATTATTACATACTTTTTAAGATAATTGAAGATGGCTGAGACATTATTTTGAATTGTTAAACATTTTACACTGTTTTATCCCGAAACGTGCTCCGCTAGGCTCATGTGAGTGACATACTATAAAAGTACACAAGCAGTAGAAGAACTAACATTTAAAATGTGTCTATAAACATACAGTTTTAATTTCATAAAATTAGAATTTGATTACATTGGTACTATAACAACCACCTCAGTTTTTCAGGGATTTTGAAAATTCTAATTGGACGCGCAAAAAACATATTTCCTCATCGTCGTAAATATTATAAATTTCCGTTTTTGATCGCGTAAGTTTTGCTCTTTTGCTCCTGGACTTACGGGCAGTAGGACTTACGGGCAAAAAATAGTATGTATTTTTTCAGTAAATTTCATCTATTTCAGTGTTTCCCAACGTGGAGCCCACGCCCCACAGGGGGGTAATTCGATTGTTAAGAGGGCCAATTCGAAAATAGACACGTCCAGAGTTTAAGTTAACCGTATGGCGACTCTCAGTTCTCGAGCTGAGTAAACGTCCAGTATAAGTAACTTCTGTCCGCCATATTAGTAGCCGCGATTTCATTGTTAGACGTTAGAGATGAACTACTGGTTATACTGCGCCAGCACTAAGCATTTCGCGCTATTTGTTCTGAATGGCGTGAAATGCTTAGTGCAGGATTCTCGGTTAGTGCTGTGATTCTCAGTAACGCTCAGCATCACCATTGGTATTAATTTGAAATAAAGTGTCCGTAAAATTGTTGTAAAAGTCTCGTTGTTTTTAAAAATATATACATTTTATAAATATAAGTGATTATAATGATATGTAAATTCAATTGGGAATTTTTATTAATTTCAGTTTTAGAAACATCATTTTGTATGGTTTTTGCGGTGGGATATGTATGGTAATGGATATGTATGGTAAAAGTATGGTTTTAGCGGTGGGATAAATGTTCCATACATATTTCTTCTATTTAAATACGCATTTTTAGTCTACGATTACTGTAGTTCGTGTTTTTTTTAAGTTTTTAATTGACCTTATATTTCTTTCTTTCAGTCCATAATGAAATGAGCGGTACAAGCAAGAAAAAAATTCGTCAGCATTCGGAGTTATATTTAAAATTTGGTTTCATACTCGCTGCCCACGATGAACATTCACCTTTTTGTATTTTATGCCAACAATGCTTGACCAACGAATCAATGAAACGAGATCGTCTTGAGACACATTTGGAGGCGAAACGTAATGCTCATTATAATTCAGATTTGAATTACTTTCAAACTTTAAAGAAAAACTTTGAAAAAAAATAACAAAACATTACAGTCTCTATTTACTGCTTATAATGCAACTAAATCGTACTCCAGTTATCAAATGTCATTACTCGTCGCTAAATCTGGGAAAAGTCATACTATAGAGGAGAATTTAATCAAACCATCAATATCAATATTTCTCAAAACGATTCTGGAAAAAGATGGCAAAGAAGTTAAAGCTATGTCACTAAGTAACAATAGTTAGCAGAAGAATAGACGAAATGAGTGAGAATATTGAAAAGCTGAAAACAAAAAAATTCTCGCTGCAAATGGATGAATCAACTTTGAGAGGCAGTGAGGCCGTACTTATAACTTACGTAAGATATATTGATAAAGGTGAATTTGCTGAAGAAATGTTGTTCTGTAAATTATTAGAAAGCACTACTATTTCCAAAGATAAATATAGTAAACTAAAATATTACTTATATGTCAATAACATACCAATGAAAAATATAACATCTTGTGCTGCAGATGGTGCTCTTAATATGACGGGAAGCAAAATGGTTGCTTAAAATTGATGAAAAATGAGAATCCAAAAGTGCTTCTTGTGCATTGTGTTCACAGGGAAAACTTGGTAGCTAAAAACATTTCGCCTGTTCTAAATGAAGTTCTAAATTTAGTTACAAAGTGCATCAATGCTATTAAAGCTAGTGCCAAATGTTCAAGTTATTTTGTGGAGAACAAAATGAAGACCATGTGAGACTTCTACTTCACACTGAAGTAAGATGGTTCTCGAAAGGGAACTGCTTGAAAAATTAATGGAACTATTTGATACTCTTGGTGATTTTTAAGCGACAAACCTGAAATGAAGAATCTATTAACGGACGATGGTAAGGCATTTGTGAGTTATTTAGTCGATATCTTTGAAATACTATATATAATAAATAAACAACTTCAAGGAGCAAATAAAACTCTTGTCGACGNCACATCTAGATGTGTATAAGAGACAGTATATATATATATACATACAATAAAAATTTTGAAAAGTACCATTGGCTCCAAAAATGTGAAGTGACTGTTATCTGTATAACTGTTATTGTCGATAATCCGAAAATTGTATTGGCTGATTTAAAAGAAAGATTTTCTGATTTGAAACAAATTGATTTCCCAACTTGGATGATGCAGCCAAAGTTAGTGGATTTGTCTGATATTTCAAATATGCAATATCATGAAGAACTCAGAAATGCAAAATGATGAGTCAATTGAAGCTTTATTTAATACAAAAGGAACGATGGTATGTCTTTGTGAGGAAACCAAAATCAAATATCCAAATGCTACCAAATGTGCGAGAGAACTATTGTTACCGTTTCCATCTCCATATTTAGCTGAATGTGGATTTAGTGCCATAAATAATTTGCAGCTAAGAAAATAAGAAATCGGCTGGATATAACAAACCGGGGAGACTTGAGACTGAATTTAACTAAATTGGAATCTGACATAACTTCTCTTTGCAGCAAGCAGCAAGCGCAAGGATTTCACTAAATTTAAATACTAATAATTAAAAATAAATAAAAATAATAATTAAACTAATATAGAAAAATATTTCATTAAAATTGTTTTGTTCTTGAATTTCAGTTCTCCATTACATGTTTTGAAAATTTACTTGCTGTGTTTGTTCAATAATTTCCAAGTGATTTCTTCCTAAATCCTATCATTCAAGTTTCTTTAGTGAACATTTCAATTTTTGAATATTAAAAATTGTGTATATGTTGGGGGATGCATAAGAATTTTAGAAAGGCTTGGGTGGGACATAGCACAAAAAAGGTTGGGAAACACTGATCTATTTGCTTATTTATATAATGACGCCTGATTATGACCTAAAATAAGGTTGAAGCTTTGTGTATATAGGTAATAGAACCACCTATTAAGTCTACTTTTAAGGTAGTTTTTTGTGATTAATAAACACACGCTGGATATGTTTAAAATACTATATTAAGACATTCTAAATATTAAGCTGAAGGTACATATTTTCGTTTCGACGAGAGAAAATTCGTGGAGAGGGAGCGCTCGGACGAGCATGGGTGCTGTGTGCACAAGCACGAAAAAATTTCGCCGGCCTACTTTTTACTGTATCGATTTTTTTTTTGTGGGGCTTTAGGGCTCGTCAACATCGAAGGTCATTAGAGCCCATTACTGTATCGATGTGAATATACAGGATGGTTCATGTAAGTGGAGACACAAAAATAACTTTAAAAATTTTAAGCATCGTAGAAAAAAAATTTCAAACAAACAGTTAATGTTTTAAAGAGGCTCATTCACTCGTGCTAAAATTGCACCACCTCTCCCGTTTTTGAGGAGGGGGAGGGTAGGTAACTTTGGCTTGTGCCTAGCTCAACCCCGCGGTCAAGGGATTCAGGTACTGAAGATGGCATCCCTCATTTGGGTAGTGTCGATCTCAACCCCGGGTTTTTCCTGCCGATATTTTCCTTAACACTGCGCAAGACATAACTTTACTGTACTAACCAAAAACTTTAGATTCACGCATGTGATTTTCGATTATTTTTACACGGTATCCCTTCCCTAGAAGTGGGTATTTCCTAGAAGCTGGTCGTGGATTTCACGTCATTTTCCACAACTGATTTTCAAACAATATTTTCATGTTTGAACAAAGCATTGCAGGATTGTTGACGTAAACTACTTGGAAATGTTTTCAACAATGTACAGAAATTGTTTTTGTTGAAAAATAACTATCGCAAGTTCTAATAATGAAACGAACGTTAGTCAATGCCCAGTATTATGACTAAATATAGATATGAATAATGACTACATGACTCATTGTACACAGTACATATAAAAACAAATAACAAAACAATGAACAAAAAATGCACAAACATAAACACTATTACTTCCAGATAAACTCACATTATGCTTTCAGATCCGCAAATCAAACAGGTAACCTAATCTAAATGCCAATTTTAATATCTTCAGCGTTAAAAACATAACTTTCATACAAAATTCCAACCCTCATTTCACTCCCTCATCGGTGGATTTTCGTAAAATCCTTTCTTAGCGGAAATTTTTTATAATTTTTCGTGCCTAACTCTTCCCAATCCCTACATCTAGGGGTGTCGTGCACCTTGTGTGTTCTGATAAATTACATAATGTCATCGAACTACGATTATTTATCTCAGAATACACAAAAACTATTGACTCGACCCTAATATAGGTCTTTTTATGTTGTTTTCGTATTGCTCTTCCCACCCCCAGCTCTAAATATACCATGCCCCTATGTAATCTAAACTTGACTTAACGGTGGAATAATGGTAGCGTCTTCTCTTCTACGATCCCGCTGAGCGGTACAGCGTGGGTTTTCAGCTGGGATTTCCCTCACCTACTCCAGACAATTGTCGGTTTTGTACCAAAGTATTTGCCCTCTGAACGCGGATAAAATTATTTTTCAAGTTCTTTTAAGTCAAAAGTACTAATAATTACTTTATATCATATATATCGGCAAAAACTTTGTGTATATGAGAATGTTAGTGTATATTGACATATTTTCATAAACCTATTTAATTTATACATAAGTTTACAATTTTTTTTTGTAGATTTATTGTGAAATAAATTACAATTTTAATTTACTAAAAATAATGTAAAATGATATAACTAAATTAAAGAAGAGAAAAAGTTACAACTGCTGTTTTTATAATCTTTACATATATGTTGATCTAGGAATTAACATAGTACTGTAGATACTAATTAAATTTTTTTTTTCATGCATGTTATTTTTGCTCATTTTGTTTGAAATAGTTTATTTCTAACTGTACGCAACCTTAGCACGGTTGTGTACATTATCTCTGTAGCCCCATCCTGGCCCGGGATTTTCTCCGATTTCCCCTCGGGTAGTGGCGGATTTTCCTTGGGCGGGAATGTCATTAATACTTTTGTATTTAATTATCATGAATTTTTATCTCACATGTATACAATTTATTTTGGAATAATAAATAGATAACAGTACGTACTATTAAATAATTTCTTTTATAAATATTAAATCCGCCACTGTTCATGGACTCTTGAGAGGAATTGATGGGATGGTCCTCTGCTTGTTTCCGGAGAGTAACTTAGTTTATTGTCCCCCACGTGGTCATACGCAGTTTGCAACTGCTATTTTTACAATAAAGTTTATTTAGTTTATTTAATCTCATTCTTCGGAACTCAGAACTTTTTCAATCTTGTTCCGTAGATTATTGATAGTCACTGTAGATTGTTTCGAGAGATAGCTGATATTGTTCGATGTCACGAAAACGGTCTACTACCGTGAATCACGAAAAAATTATTGATGATGATGAAGACTTTCAGAACTTACCTCTGGCAATTGTTGCGCAATCACAAAAGGAAAAGCAATCCAGAACTCGGGGCACAATATTCAAATATTATTTTAAAAGTTCACTTCACACAAAAGAATTCCACTTAATCACCAAACTACCCAATTTATCTTAAAGCAATACAAAACTGTACACATACATAGGAAGCGCACAACGGAATGTGAATACACCACGGTGGTTTTCCTCTTAGTAATACTACTGAATCTCTGTGCTGGACAGCTTCGCTCTGAGGACAAAATGAAATTTATCATTTGACGCCCACAAAACATGCATCAGGTTTTCAAGAGACGATCCTTGTCGAAGTATTAACATCATTGACACTTCTTATCGAAGGGAACTCCCTGCGGACAATGAATGGAAGCTGAATGGAAGGGTCCGCATGTAGCTGGACTAATACAATGAGTTAGTTTTGGGTACGCAGAACATAACACTAAATAATTTATTTTCTTTCAATATCCTTAAGTTCTCTAAACACATCACACAAAATAAAATCCTTTCTATCTCTGATATATCAACAGTTCACCTTAATGCTAAACCCACCCTCCTCCAAGGGGTCTAATTCAATTTGTGCCCCCTCCCCGCTCCCAATCGGGGTCCCATGTCAAATATTCCAATTTGATGTATAAACAAGAATAACATTATGGCCCATTACAGTTCTACATGAAAATCTGGTGTTTAACTTTGTCCAAACACGCTTCATGAAAGTAATCAAGCGCATTAATGTTTTTTAAATTAATCAAAGAGCATTGGGGAACTTTGAGCAAGATTTTTCTTTTGGGATCCGTTCTACATTTATTTTATATTAATGCAGTGGTCTCCAAGTTGCGCGACAGGCCCCGACTCACATTTTAAATTCTACGTTAAATGAAGGCTTCCGACAATATTTCTTTTTTAAAAAATTTTCAAATAAAGGTGCCTTTTAAATACAGTTCATTTAATTCCAATTATATTTAGAAATAGAGATATCAAAAAAATATACTTTTATTTACCCCTGTCATCCGTACGGGTAGTATACATTTTTTTAACGTTGCAAGCGCTGATAACTGAAATAAAAGGACGTCTGCAAACATACAAATCTTACATTCAATCGGCGATAGAAGACGCCAGATGTAATTAATGTTCCTGAAATTAACGTCGTTAGATGCACCAGTTAATTAACTATTCGGTAATATAAAATTTAGTGTTGTGAAACAAATTTGATTTTTTCCCTTTTTTGTCCCGGTTTTGGCCTCATATACTCCAGTGTGCAACGCTGAAAACTGTGGACTCGTCACTGCTATCTGTCATGTTGGACAATTTTTTCATGGTAACACCTTCCCTAGGGGTGCCGTAGTTTATGCGGGTTGATTGTGGTCTTTGGTGTCTTCGGGAATGCCATTACTGATTTCAGCAGCCCCCAAAACTACGATCTCAATATTAATCAGTCATTTTCATTAATTTTTATATTTCAACCCCTTCTCATCCCCCTCCCCAAAAAAGTATATTTCGCCATAGGAAGTGATCATGTACTTAAGCGGGTTTCCAAAACATTCCGGGTAAAAACACCCAAAGATCGAAGTATTCAGAATTTTAAAATAACTCCTTTCACTCCCAAAATTTATTTTAACTCCTCTCAATCACTCCTCTGTATCATCTCACACTGCTCTCTTTTTTTTATTGTAGTATTTGTAGATGGGAAATGTAGCATGCTATTGAAGCTTATCTACATGGAGCGATAGGAGTTAGGAGTTGGTTGGTAGGCCATTGTTAGTAGATGGACCTATTAGCTGGGTTTACCAACAACTTGGCCCATGTGGAGGGGTTTGTAGAAGTAGTTACTAATAATAGAGTTATTGATATTAGGAGGAGCTAGATAGAGGAAGGGAGGTTTGCTTTTCAGTAGTCACAGCTATATGAACTGTGAAATTCATGTGAAAAGCTTCAAAAACTCTGGCCCCATCGGGAATCGCACCCGGGATGACTTGGTGATGAGCGACAAAGCTAGCACCTGCGCCACCGCTGGGGCTTCACTACTCTCACGCACCCATCTTATCTCGCTTTCGTCATGTCTCCATGTATCGGAGGGCGAGCCTTTAGTGCGAATCTTCGCGACTGACCGCCAATAAACATCCTCCTTTCCGTTCCAATAGAAGAGCCCACCGCCTTCGCCGCCCGCGAACCGCTCAGCACGAATAATATCGCTTCAAATAAAAAAAAAATTATCCTATAAGCGTTCCGGTTCAATACATAATATATTTAGACTTAACGAACTGAATACATACATATTCTTACTCAGCGATCCTGTTAACTCATAGATTATAAGATTCCAATCGGAAAGTGTACCTAATGCTTCGCTGTACAGGAAAACTTAAGGATACGTGGGGAAACTACATCTAAGTAAATGTTAAGTGCATTACAATTCGATGATGCGGGGAGTAGCATTGACTTGCGGGCAATGATGATGCGCGCATACGCACTACATGCCAGCATCAGCTCCGTGGATGGCCATCAACACTACCAGCGTTTGCCGTGCTCCTGAGCGGAGAAATTTCAGTCATTTACGGGCGGCGAGCGAGGTTTCACTAAGCAGTTGCTCTTTCATCCCTTTGAACCACACCGACGTTGCACGTAGGGATGTTGAAAAAATATCGATATATCATATGAAAGGTGTTTTTCTTTCGATATATCGATATTTTTGACATATATATTTTTAACGACATATCGATGTACCGATATTAAAATTCCAATATCGACCTACGATATTTTTTGGAAATTTTGATGTTTTAGGTATTTTAATTGTTATATTATTTCAAAGAATATTGATTATATTAAATTTAATAAACAGTGTAAGAGGTATAAGTCTAAAACCGAGTGGGATTAAAATCTTACTTGGCTGGCATTAGTTACAATTGAGTTAACGTGAGAAAGTTTTGGGAATATCGACAGGGAGGCGTGAGAACAGGTAAACGCGTTGACTCACAGATAGGCGATCCTGTCAACCCCAATTGTCAAGGTCACCGCAAGCTTCTGATCGGGTTGAAGCATTGATAGTCCACTGCACCGCTACGTGCTTGACAGGCGAAAGACCTTCCATAGTTGAAATCCATTTCTGATCGTGAAGTGCTAATTTGTGGCTTCTTCAATCGTTGCTACCATTGTAAATGTGGGACTGGAAAGTCAGGGTGTTCAAAGGTGTCGTAACGTCAAGGTCGTTGTCTGGTTTTCTTTCGAGTTCAGACGCTTCTGCGAATATTTGGCGGTATTCGACGTATACATGGTAATTCATTTCAACGATCTTGAGGTACATTAATTACAATTTGTCAAAAAGCAAATGCGTATATATGTATATATATATAT
>NNCF01128649.1:66126-115323 GCA_002313205.1 Laupala kohalensis | reverse complement strand
TCTTTACATTTATTTTTCTAAACTTTGTTATTAAAGACATCAAACTAATTTAAAATCACACTAAATAAAGTATGTCATGGGTGTCACCCATGAACCATTATTTTTATACAAGAACTTAGAAATGGCACTTGCATCCTCAAAACAAAAAATAATTACAAATAGATAAGAGTAATGTTGTCTTTGAAATTGATAAACTGGTTGGCAGTGCCCTTATTTTCTGACAACATGTTTGTATTGAGGACGCACAAACTCTTTGACAGTTCGTATTATCACATAACGTTTCGGGGATGTATGTTCCCCATCTTCAGGTGTATTCTTCTTCTTCTTACTAAAATTGTAAAAAATTATTCTTGTGAATCACATGGCGTATCTTATATTTGCTATAAAAATTATATAAAATTATATAGTATATTATATCACTGAGTCTTCAGTATAATTGTTATAAATATTTGACTTGAATATGTGACAAAGTACAAACCTGAAACGTTCATAAGATGCATGTATATTATTGGTTAAAAGTTGTATTACACTCATTAAAATATCTCATGCTATTCTTGCTTTATGTATCGTCTAGTTGTGGGTCCTTCAGTCGTAGCCTATTGCGCGGCATTCGGTGTTGTCCTCTAGCTCTGACCAAACGAACTGAGGCTTATCAGTAATGTGTGGCACAGTTTGTCTTCATGGTATGACGTAACAACCTGGTGGGGAAAAATGAGGGAATGGATTGTCTATAGTTTTTATTTGTTTTTTTATTTATTTAATATTGTGTCATATTTTGAAGTGAATATGTTTGACTCAACTTGTGTATTCATAACTTTGTTAGTTTTAATATTAATTGATTCGGTTATGATTCTTTTTTGTTTATTACATTCATAATCCACAATAGTTGTATTTTCAAAGTTCATCTTATGGCCTGTTGTCTCAATATGTATATTTATACCACCCTCTTTATTTTTATGTATATTATTTTTGTGTTCACGTATTCTAGTCATTAGTTTATGTTTTGACTGTCCAATATAATTAAGGTCACAGTTTGTACATGGAATTTTATATACTATATTGGTCATTTCTTTTTTGTCTGTCTTGTCCATGTGTGCTTTAGCAAAGAGGTGTTTATTATTAATTGTGTGGATTGTCTGAATGTTGTATTCTTTGCAGGTTTTTTTTAATTTTCCAACAAGGCAGCATTTAATTTTAATTTTTATAGATTTTTCGAGTTATGAGACAACCATTTTTGTGTTAATAATATCTGAAATATTACTTCATTTCAGACAAATTATTTACTTCTAAAATTTGAAAATTACTTATTAATGCAGACAAAATATATAAATAGTTGTTATTATCATATATTTTATAATTTAGTCTATAAATACGTCTGTTATGGCAGTATGTTTGTTAACTTTCTTTTTACCGATATTTGTCTATCACAAATTTAATGAATAGTTCTTTGCGAAATAGTATTTTAGTACCGTTAATCAATTTATGCAAGTTTGCCATTATTTCGTGTAATAATCCCGATATATCGACATTTTCTTTCGGTATATCAAATGACCGATATAATATATTTTTAAAACATCGATATGATATATATTTGATATCAACATCCCTAGTTGCAGGGATCACTGTCGTTCTAAGTGGTCTCGGTCTAAACCACTCTGCGTACTCCAGCGTAGACCCTCTGCTGTTCGTCGCTGCGGTTACTGCCCACGATCTGTGGGTTCTGGGTTCGACGCTACTCACCTCCAACTTCCTCCTGTCGTGCTTTTCTCCCTCGACAGCCATCATCTGGCACTCACCACCGGCCTCCCTACCTCCCTCTCTCACACTGCCGCTACGGGGCTGCCCAACCCCGCACGCAGTACATTACAAATAAACTAGTCATTCAATTATAGACCAGAAACGCGCTGATGCCCGAATTAAGCAAAATGAAAGTTTCCTAAAAAGTGCACCGAAAAGTGCATTTCTGTGCAAAAAAGAAGAAGAAAAAAGCAACCAAGAAAGTAAAACACTTTGAGATATTTAAGTTCAAAAAGTGTATTTTTGTCTTTCAATTTTTTAAATTTCCCATCACAGAAAGGATCCGATCAAAAAGTTACAAGCATATATGGAATCCTCTCAAAATGTCCAATGAGATTAACGTATTTGGAAATCGTTTTTAAAGAGAAACGGGCGTTTGTTGAACGATGAAAGAAATCTTGAGGGTTGATTAGAAAAAAAATAATGAAAAGGAAAATGGGTGTGACAAATCACAGATCGCATCGTGAGGGTTGAAAATTTGGGTCGATACTTACTTTTACACATATAATCAATCCTATGAAATAATTTAGACAAGCTATCCAGACTAGTCCAAATAAACATGGCCCACTTGACGAGGAATTGACCATATACTAATGAACAAACAATCACATAACACTATCAAATTATCAAAGAAACTGTCCCTACCGGCACTAATAAACCAGATATCCGCTTGAACCCACGAATTCGAATTAAATACTTAAAAAATCATTGGAAAGTAGCACCATTTTATGTTGCAGAAATGGTATTTGGAATACCCAAAGTCAGAAATAAGTTAATAGTTAGAACAATTATTGTCAGGTTTACAATGTTTTTGATTCAAGGAAGAATGAGGTTTCTTCCTAAAAAAATCAAAATATTTTAAAATACATTTTTATTGTATAATTAGCAATATACCGTCTATATTTCTAAAAATATTGATTTTCGTAGATTAACTGTTACTACGGTGAAGGAAATATAAATATGGTTAGAGAAATAACTCGTATATTTCCTAATATTAAGTTTAGGAGGGCCACACGTTGACGGCGACGGTGGTCTGTAAACGTTGCCGTTTTCCTTGTCCAACCCTGCGGAGAGCCACCTGCATCACCACAGCTTGATCCTCCGCTGCGTAGGTAGATAAGTTGAATCGTGCGTGAGTTGAATCGTCTCTGAGATGAAATGTGCTCAGTTCCACCTTTCCTTACTGTTGTGGTCATTTTTTTTGTATTATTCCCAAGTTCAAAGTCCTAGTACGCATTGCTATGAAATTAATCATTAATGTTCCATTATTAAGGGACGACTCATTTATCTCGTATGAGATAGACGAATAAAACACAATTTGAATCACACTTCTACGACGTCCCGTTCCCTAGACAGCATTCTCTCTCTTTTTTAAGGTTGAGTTATAATTCAAAGCATAGACAAACGCAGCAGAGAAATCAATTGGCCGATCGATAAAACCCTGTTGTGTTTTGAAACAAACAAAAATCAGCCCTCTCAGAGCCGAAACGAAACACCTCACTACGTTCAAGGCGATGAAACACCCATAAATGGTACATAATTGATATTGAACTAATTTTTGTACGAGAAAATTGTAATAAAAATTGCCCGAGAAAAAAAACTATCAATTACATCAATATTTTATTTTAACATTTACTTTAAACAATATCCTCGTAATGAAATCGAATAAAATCATTTTTATTTTAGATAAGAAAAAATCTTGCCCTGGTAAAGTTATTTAGAATATACTGAATTTTAAAGTGATTATTGAATTAGACTTATTTTCTTGTAGTGCCCTACCCCGGGTTCGCATGGGAATTCTTGTTATGTTGCACTTTAGCTCTTTGTAATACAAAGAAAAGATAAAAGCAGCATGCCAAATATTATCTTTCCACCAAAATGTTTGCCCCTGAGGCATTTTTACGTCATGTTATGTGTATTATGTAACAACGCAATTTACTAGGTACATCATATTATTGATATCTAGACATTTTTATGATGCATTAACGCGAAAAAATTCGATTCCAAAATCATGTCAAAGAATAGAAAACGCGGGAGGTATTAGGACGTACCTAACAATAATTTCTTACCTTCAAATGCTTAAAACGAAAGAAATTTATCTGTATTAAGATGTAAATAAACTTAAAAATTACAAAAACTCTACAATATAAAATATAAAAACAAATTGACGAAGCGTTTAACTGAAAAATATTTGTTCTGGTTGATTTTGGACACGCATAATTTTAGAAATACATCTCTATCATTTAGTCACTCAAAGTCTTTGATGAAGTGTGATGGGAATCGGTAATTTTGCAAAAATGAATTGAATAGAATCGGCAATAGAACCAATATGTAGTAAAATTATGTAATATATTATTTTAACCGAATAAAACCGAGGAAATATACATCAAGAATTAACATTTTCTGGAATACATTTCATTTTCTGAGAAGTGTTGTGTTATATCTGTAACGAGACATCGTAGAAGTATAATTCAAATTTTGTTTTATTTGTCTAATGTAGACGAGAGTAATGAGTCGTCACTTAATTTCCTGAGATTAATGTTTACTTTTTTAGCATATTCAACTGGGGCTTACCTAAAAGGAAATGAAAGAGAAATGAAGTACTCTTGCCTTCCCCCTCCTCACCAGAGATAACCCGGAAGGGTCGGCATAATCCTTCACCTGACTTGAGGGGTTTATGCGGGATTTTAGGGCTGTGGGATTTTGTCGCAACACCGTTAGTGCCCCTTGGATGGTATTTTCCTCGACGCAGGGTTTTCTCACACATTTTGTCGTGTGGGATGTACACGCGGTGGGTTTTTCTCACAGATCCGTCTATTTATACTTGATTAGAAAAATAGAAATAAAGGTCTAATTACACATTTTTTATTGTACCAAAATTGTGTGGGGAATGTGCCGTGCAGACTCATGTTAAAAGGTTTAAGCTCAACGTTTCCGCTTCGTGCAGTCTGGGGCGCGGCAAAGCAGGAAACCCAAAAATGCCTTCTTCTCATTCTCACATAGGCGCAACACTCGTAAAAATAATATAGTTCGAAACGTTGGTACATACGTAAATATTATTATTTCAACAGACCTCACCTCAAGAACCTTTTCCTGAAATAACAAATATGTTTCTTTACTTTTTCTTTTCGTTAATATAATATACATATGCATGATATATAATTTCATTTCACAAGTTCAAGTGAAAATATGCCGTACCTTTGCATGCGCTTGCAAACAATCGACTAACATATCGATTGCTGATGACGAAATAAGAATACTGTTTTACGATCCAGTTGCCACGCGGTAACACTGCGTACGTTCTGTAGGGTAGGGTCTCATTATTCGGGCTTCTCACCTTACATTGATTCATATACAACAAAAAAATAGGGCATGAAATACTTAAACAAACACGTGTAAAATTTGTGCACATGTAGTGAAGAAAATACATGAACCTGATATAAGAAGTTGAATTAAAGTAGAAGTGAATTAACTGGATAAAAATGGGGAAAGGGGAAAGTGATGCGATAGCAAGAAACGAATAAAGTAAAGAAAATAGGAAAAATATTTGATACACTTTTATATTTAGTGTTGTGCGAATTGGGTCAACATAAACTCTACGAATAAAAGTAAATCTCCAACAGTGAAAACAGTTTCCAGTTTCCCAACGACTATTATCTGCAGCTGACTTGAAGGGGCACGGCTATGAGATGTATTGCAATCGCCCTTTTCCCACCTCTAAAGCGTGATCACATTTCAACGAAACTTCTGGTACTACCCATTTTACGAACTTAGGTCTTCTGATCTTTCCTGAGCGAATCATTCCCTTTCTGCAGTTTTCTACAATCTGGTTTTGCATGGGGGGGGGGGGGGGGACTACTCCTTCGCNGGGGGGGGGGGGGGGAGGACTACTCCTTCGCCTGTTCCCGAATTTCTCACGCGAGTCTTCAAGTCAGCTCCCGACCGGACTGGTCGAGTTGCCCACCTGGAAAATGGAATGCAAGGATTATTCTCCCTAATAGGGTCGAGTTGCGCCTCTAACCCTTTTCTCATCCTTTTCGTCCGCCAGCGCAGGTAAGGGTTGGGAGACAATAGCCTTTCACTGAGTCATTGCAAGACGCTCAGTATGTCATTCCATTTTTTAATATTTGTTAATTATTTTTGTTACGAACAATCTATTGGAATCTGCATCAAATTTCATGAAAAAAGGGTCCATCTCGACCACATTGAGATAAATCGTAAAATACTTAATGATTAATCTATTCAAACTGACAATAGTATAAACTTGCAGTGTGTAAAATACAATTTATTATTTTAATCGAATTTGGTAATTTTAATTGATATACGACGTCTATATACTTATTTATTAGTATACATCATTTTGGCAAACTATTTGATAGGTTCGTTATTTATTTATAAAACAGATTTATTTTATATCGCAATTGCTTATCAAAACAGCATAACAATTTTTTGATTTATATTGTGTATAAATACATATCGGTGATCGTCCCAATTTGGCATCGTATTAGCTCCTAACGCTATTAAATGATTTAGATGTTTTTTATTTCAAAGATAATTTTAAGTACTAAAACACAGAGACGCCATATTTTAATTTAAACTTCTAATTTTTTAAAATAAAGTTTTTAATTTTAATTTTTCTCTAAGAGAAATGCATTGAAAATGTGGTCAGACTCTGAAAAGGTATGAAAAAACTAGAAAATTCCGGGAATTATGTTTTAGAAAAACACTGGACACATTGATTTATTCAAAATATTTGGCTCAAAATTGATGGTTTTTGTTTTATTTCGACGATTTGTGTAATAATTTACACCAACGCCGTCGAACTCAACTTAACCCGCTGGTCATTTTCTATACACTTTCGATCGATCAGACCGGCACATGATGGGGTTTGGTAAAATATTGCCCGAGAAATAAAACTTGCGGGTCATATTTATTTTTTTCTAACGTGATATTTTGATTCTCATCTACAAATTGATATTATTATTTTATTTTAATTCACGTCTTATTTCACGTTCGGTTAAATAAAGCTGGAAAAATTAAATAATTTATTTCTTTATTCATAAGAAGTATGTTTAATATTTAGTACGATAATATAAATTTTCATATAGTAATGTAGGACGGGTAATTCCAAACACAATTTTCTATTAGTTAAAAAAAGTTTCACTGATTTACACGGTAAAAACAATTCGTACATAAGATCTGCTTTTTAGATCACTTGTTTCGATTTTTCAGATTTCCTCCTTGCTTTGAACAGTATTCTCTGTTTCCCATGATGGGAACTGAATGTTATAAATGAACAAATAATCTTTAACACTATTGTGTAACAGAAAAATATTAATACCATTTATCTAGAATATCTTATGAAATTTGTTTCAGGTGCTTGAACTAAGATGTACGTTTCGACATCTAAAAAATATTGTTCGTTGTAGAAGGTGTTTTTCTTTTTTTTTCGTGGGGCTTTAGGGCTCGTCAACATCAAAGGTCATTAGAGCCCAGTGTTTTTCTTTTCAGCAACAAAGAACTGCCGTTATTTAAACTTTTAAATCATACAATTTAGCGAACAAATTTATAAGTTTCAGAAAAACAAAATATTATAATATGATTTTTATTAACATAAATTTTCTAATGGAATCATAAAATACGATCGTTGCACGATCTTGTGTCAATTCTTTTCATTTTTATTGGTATATTTATTATGGCTACTAGTTATAATTTTCGCTAATGAAACTAACAATTTGTTTGTCTTAGAAAATCTGTATCGGAAAACAAAGAAACGTAATACAACATTTGCACAACTGATATCCAACAGATATCGTTAAATCCGTTAAAAACCTTTAAATTTATTTACTGATCTTAAAATTAAGAAATAAACTGAATATAACCGAATAGTAGTAGAGATAAAGAGCAGGGAATCATTACGCGATGCCCTCTGTAATGGCGAAATCCCACGTGCTGCCATTTTACGAACTATAATAATATCAACAAAACAATTTCATCATATTCCGACTATTTTTATCATATTCCGACTATTTTTTTGGTTTAACATAGTTTTAAACAACGTTTCGACTGTGGGCACTGTCTTCATATGGTGAATAACAAGTTTTAAATGAAAAAAAAAACATTTAACAAAATAGTCTGGGAAATGACGAAATAGTTTTTTGGAAGAAGAAATCAGATGAACTATTCTCTATAATATAATATATCACTTTTAACGGTGTCGGATATTTCTTTTAGTTCGCAAAAGTGTTTGTCTGACAGAAACAAAAAAATCTTATACAGTAACTTTCTAATGTTGCATTCTAAATAAATGTAAATATGGGTTTTCTAACTTTTGAAAAAAGTTGAATTAAATAAATGTTTTATAATGCTGCGAAGAGAAGGATATTAACGGAGGAGCTGACCAGGGAGCACAACTCGACACCGACCTCCCGCGAGACCCTTATAATTTAGACCCTCTTAGACATTGCTTGACCACGGGGCGCAACTGCACCGTATCCGAGGTTAATGGTATCCGAAATTTTTAATCCCTAGCCCGACTTTTTCACCATCAGGAAGTGTCGAGTTTAAGAACTCCGGTCTGTAAGAGTTGCTGTTTTCCTTGTCCAACCCTGCGGACTACCACCTACATCACCACAGCTTGATCCTCCGCCGCGCAGGTAGATAAGTTGAAATGCGTCTCACTTGAAATGCGAGTGGGATGAAGTGTGCTGACACCATTTCTTATATGACTTTTTGCCTCAATCTTCTCCATTGCAAGAAGTAAAAAAATATTTAAGTTTATATTTATGTTTCCTTCTCCAATTTCAACTCATAGCAAAAAACTTTGAATCGTATGGTAGTGGTATCCTGTAAAATTTGATTGTAAGATTATTCTGTTTTATAAAATAATAGGTCGAATTGTATATTACATGTAACTGAATTTCATATTTATCAGAGAAATCATTATAAAAGAAATTGTTGTAGGGATCCTCCAAAGGCGGTAAAATAAATTAATTACGTCGTGTTTGGACTCAACATTCTTCGAATTTCATGTAGAATGCAAATTTTCTAAGCTTGAATACATTAAATGCGAAGTGAAAAAAGTTTGTTTTGTAATTCTATTTGTGTCAGGTAAGATAATGAGCACAGCAAGTCGGCCAGGTAGCTCGGCGGGTTATTAAACAAATGGTGTGGAGAGAGGGGAGGGGGTAATCTGTATGGGACCATGGCCGTACGCACGCTCAGGTGGGACTGTACTGGGGGCGATTTACGGACGGGATAAGGGGCGATTATCCCGGATTTAAAATTTACTTGAGAATTGTTTATCGGACATGTACGACTTGGAACCCAGAGTCAATTCAGGTAAAAATAAAAGCACGAATTGGACCCCAAACCCCTCCGTATCCCTCTTTCCCAGGCACGAGTGGGCAGGCACGAATTGAGAATCTTTTACCTATCACTAGTCAGAAGGAACGAATTGAGAAACTTCTTAAATTTTACCTTTCGAGCAGGGCACAGTTTGAGAAACTCCTTTACCTGGCCATTTGTGACAATAGGAACCCTCGTTAATCGCGCAATTAGCCATTTTACCCAGTCTTTACTTGAATATCACGAACATGAAGTAGTCACTTTCAAGACATCAATATTTTGATATACAAAAAGGTGTTTAATTTTATTGTTAGAGTTATTTCGTTGTATAAATACATTTATGGCACGAATTATTAGTCATAATAATAAATCAACATTTGAAATAAAATTAAATAAAAATACAAGAAAATATAACTTACATTGTAAACAAGAAAAATAAAAAGAATCTAATTGTTTCCAAACTTATTAAAAATGCATCTTTACATTCTATGTACAATCCACATTTAATGAAGTTTAATATGTTGGTTACATTTATTTTCAGCTGCTTTATTTTGTTTCTGAAGAAACCATGCTTCTGCTTAAGTTTTTTATCTGTCTGATTGTATTCCTCGTTGGAGACATCGTTAATACGAAATATGTGTTATCTTTCTCAGCTCTTTTGATATTTAAAACATAAATACATAAAAATATTTGGGTGAGACGAACTCTGAAATTCATAGAAACTACAAAGGAAACTCTCACAAGTCTCCTTAGATTCGCCGACTTGTCCCTCCATATGGCAGGCGGGAATAAAACATTTCCATCCCAGTCTAAATAATTTTCAGCATGGTAGTCCGCAAACCAGATCAACCGGTCATCACTTGGCTGCATGCTCATAAGGTCGCAAAATCTTTCCCCAACTTCTTCGGGACATACAGATGTATGGCAAGCAAAATTCGAGCCATTTCTCTTTCTCATTTGATTCGTCTTTGAATATTTTAGACAGTTCAAGTTGTTGAATCTTCCTCCCTTTGAAACCTTCACTGTGTTCAGCAAAGTTTTTGATATTCTTTCTAGTTTTAGACAAATTAACAGACTCATAAATAAACAAATCACAACGGAAAGATATGTTAATATTCCTATCTTTAATTGTACTTTTTCCTCGTATTAACTTAATAAACAACCGAACCCTTTTGAATACTTTATCGTTCAAAATTGCAATAAAGTTGAATGAAAATTTATGTAAATATAATCTACCTAATGTATAAACAAATACTCGCGTAGAAGTGGGTCGAAACGAGAAATACACACATACAAAACAGGTCTCTGTTACAATGACTCGTGATAAAATTTGAAGATCGAACTTCGCGAAGAATATAGAACCCATTAAATTACTTATCAAAAACAGGGAAACATTAGAAGACAGATTTATTTTATGCCTACCAAAGATGAGGTAGTTATTTTGCTCCCAAAAGGTGACATATTGTATATACATAGTTTCAAATTATTTAGTTATTTCATGACACATCGCCCAGATAAAAAATGTATATTAATAATTTAAGAAAAAGAAAACTCAATATGTTATTGTCAATGGGTCTCAAACAAGTTGAAGCCATTATAATTGTTTACTCTTAAATGTTTGCTCTTATGTTTACTCTTAAATAACAAATATTTTCCTTAAAATTCACATTAAAGTTAATAAAAAACATTTATATACGTGTGTCATTTGACCTAAATCTTTGATTCAACTCACCTCGTTATTAGAAGGGTTGAAACACTTGGAGTTGTTCTCTTAAAACCATTTTTCTACCAACTTCTAATCAGTTAACATTATTTATACATTGAAACTAAATAAAATATGAATTATGTTTACTAATGTTATAAAATTCACCTTTATAACTCTCAAAGAATGAAAGTTATGGGCTACACCGTATAAATAAAATTATCACCCATGTTGAAAATTCGAATTAAATAGTCAGTCTCTCAAACCCTCGTATATAAGAATATTTTAGTCGCACAATATGTCACACAACTGATCACGAAGACAACTGCATTCAAACCAGCCAGCCCTGGAGAGGGTGGAAAGGATGAGTAATGCAGATTTGGAATTTCCGGAATCGATCTTCAGGTAAACAATGGGATGCAACTAGAGATGAGGAAGTTTCTCAATTCGTGCTTGGGATTAGCAGACACTTTTCCAACCTTTTCTCGTGGTCAAAATAATTTCTCAAGCTGTCTAATTGAGATGCATCCCCCCAAACTCAATGCCATTAAATTAGATAACATGCCCTGTTAAATTATAATATACTTACTTCTTTTTACTGAAAAGTTCAATGTGAATAAAGAACACTAATAACTTGCACTAGTGCATGAAACTACGTTGCTTTCCATGCGGTTCCATACGATTAATTTCTCAGACTTATAAGATAATTTTCTAAATATTTGCGAAGATTTACCAGCGTTGGATATTACACAGTTTTACGCATTGACAGCTCTTCGAAAACTTTGGAACTCTATTAAGTGCATATCAGTGTCTCTGACAAGTAATGTATAACAAAAAAAAGAAAGTATTAAATTGATAATTCATTTCATTCCTTTGGTCGGTTTAGTGGCGTGTCAGATTACGTTCCTTCTATTCTCCCTTAATTAATGAAGTACCAGCCAAGCGCGCAAAAGTTATAATTCAAAACGAATCTTCATTTTCGGAAGAGCCACGGTGCCCTGGTACAACCGACCGGTTGACCGCCTTCCCAGGAGCAAGGGTTCGTTTCTGTATTTTTTCATAAAGATTGAGTCAGTGCTTTTATTGTAATATAGTACGGTAGTTTTCACGCTTCACTCCCACAGACCATGGCAATGACGTATGTTAACAAATACTTTCCTGTCCTGTCTACCTACCTCGACCTTTGCGCAATTGAGGAAACCTTCCTAACCTTGTGTACTCTGCGCAATTGAGGCAGTTTTCTGCGCAATTGATGCGCGACCTTTGAACTCTCGTAGAAATATGCTATGTCCAGGTAAGAAATGCATAATAATGGTTGTTATTAACGCTGAGTAAATGTCGATCAAAGAAATACTCAAGTGAAGACGACGGGTCTAACCATAATTTATTCGGTTCTGAAATACGATACAACCAAAGAAACCTGAGGACGCATATTTAATTTGACTGTAAAATCTTGAAATTAATAAGACATCGAATGAGAACACTAAAACAAAATGTGAGTAGCGGGAACTTTCGAGAACTTTTTTACTTCCCCAAGAAGTGGGACACGACACCACAAACCGGCGCTCGGAGAAACTGCGGGAAGAAGAAATGCACTTGGCCGTGGACGGTGAAAGTGGAGCCACGGTCTCCAGCCGTGGAGTGGAGGGGGGCGGATGCTAAGCACATTGCTACGAATATGTAAATAATTGAATCGAACTTAACTCATTTTATGATTATTATCAAGTAAGGGCCGATTTAAGTAATTGGTGGAGATAACAATTGTGCTCTACATAAAGAAAGGAAACACGGTTAACAAACACGAACCGAGGAAATCAAGAGATATTAGTGATATTTGGAGCTTGAGTTTATTCGATGAAAGATGAGAGTGATCTGTCGATTACGCGTGGCAGCAGAGAGTTCTAACCTCACTTTTGACAAGGCTTGCAAAAACCTCCAGTCAAAGAAAAGCCGCAATGAGTTGATTCTGATTACGAATCGAGAAAATGGGGAAGCTAAGAAAAGAGTGTAGGTCATACACGAGAAAACAGTGTACACTTCTTTTCCACAGAAAATAATGGTACTGAGTGGAAAGAAAAATACCGGACTTCCGAATCGGTGTGCACGGAAATGCCTTCCTCGGGAACTGGAAAACGCGTTCGCTGGGAACATTTTCAGAAAGGTTGTGCGAGAGCTGAGTCGGTGCTAATGATCCCTCGAAAACTGATACAGATCCTAGCCCTTTTTATCTGGGGATAGTACAAGATGTACTAACTAATTCTGTTTCAAAATGTAACCATGAAAAAACTCCTCTTGTTCAGAAATAAAATGTGTGTTATCGAACTTATTTTAGCATCTCTAAAATAAAATTAGCTTGTACTGTCTCGACTTTATACAATAAAACAAAAGTATATGGTTTATTATAATTCGATGGTTATAAAATGATGTCAATCACAAGTAATTGATCTGGCAGCTTCCCTAATTGAAAAATAAAAGTAATCCGACCACAAGGTTTTCACGTAATTAAGACTACCGCATTACTACAAGCTGATTTATAAATAGTCAACGAGTTCATACTTATTTAATAAATGTTACGAAATAATGTAGAATTTTTTTCTGATTAATCTTATAAATTTATTGTCAAAAAACAGTACAAACTGCGTATGACCACGTGGAGGGAAAAAAAACTAATTTACTCTCCGGAAGCAAGCAAGGGACCATCCCATCAATTCCGATCAAGGGCCCTAAGGCAGAGGCGGATTCAAAAAATTCAGCAAAAATTCCTAGATAAGATAAAAAGTTAGCTGCGAGTTATAATACTAATAGAATGTCAATATGTTTGTAATTTTAAGCAAAAAATTACATGTAAGTTATTATCGAACTATAGATTATTCTGAGTATAGTGCTTAAAAATCAAAAGAATTGAAATAACACTAAATTCACGATTTATTGTTACAATAGACCCGCCCCTAGACAAAGCCTAGAGAACCTGTATGATAAATCCGCCTCTACCAGAAGGAAAAACGGAGAAAAACCCGGGCCAGAATCTATTCCTGTTTCGCGTAAACTTAACATTAGTCCAATTTTTAATTGGATATAGGTTAATTTAATATGTTTCACTACCATACGTAATCAAACACTTCGTCAATTTTCAATGTGTCTGATCCATAATGTAAATTTATGTACGGTAAAATTTATCATACCCATCAAAATGTCCAAAATGATAGTTGTCTCACAATGATCAATACTTATTTAAGTAGTACAGATGAGTGAGTATACTATACTCACTCATCTGTCTAGATATGTCCCTCTATATGTATGGATGTGAACAACTAATTAGTGACAAATATTATGGCATATAATATATACAATTGCAATTTCAAAAGATATTTTAAGAAAAAATATACCCTATGTATTAATTATTCGACATATGTTCATGATTTGAAATAAAAAATTAACAATTCCTTTTTTGTGAAAGCGAGTCCAGGGGTCAAATTAGACCAGTTCATTGTTGTAACAATTGTTTAATTTATTTCATTGTTGTGACGCAATGCAAGTCATGAGGTTAAAGAAAAATTAAATATTTTAATACTCTTGTAGTTCAGAAAAACGCTGGTCGAGAGTGAAGTTTCTTCGGGACATTGTTTTCAGGTCTTTTATTCTTTATTGCTCTTGCGCATTTTCTTCCCACTGGGAAGACCTACTGGATATATACCACTATCACCTACTGGATAAATTAAACAGTTTCTCAAATTTTCCCAAAACTTCAGTATATTTTATTCCCAGATAACGTGCTTCCGCGTGCTCTGGGAAACAATTTTACACACACATCTCAAAGAAAGGCGAGAAGCAAAGATTAGTGCTGTCGGCAAATAAATAATCAAAAGTGAAAGGTTTGCGTTTGTTGTCGATAGTTTGTTTTAAGGGAATCAGCCAAATGACGAAAGGTTAACTACAGCGCTCGACTGATCAACGGAGGCTGTTTTTTTTTTTTATTTACGATACCTACTATATTCATTTAATGCCATACGAAAACACATTGTAATATTTTCCTACGTTTTATAAGTTCACTCAACACTTAGGTGCAATCATAGCTTTTGTTGCAGGGGATAAACACTTTTTCCATGTAATTATTATTAAAAGTTGAAGAAAGTAATAAAATTAATTCACTATCGCTCTAAAGACAACACAATTAGAAGGTTATCAAATAATAATGTTAACTGCCCGATGTAACTAAAATTAATTAAAAAAATAAATTTATTTTCTTGAAAGCTTTTTAGCAGTATAATAATAATAATAAATTTTATTGTCAAAAAAGCAGTACAAACTGCGTATGACCACGTGGAGGACAATAAACTAATTTACTCTCCGGAAGCAAGCAAGGGACCATCCCATCAATTCCGATCAAGGGCCCTAAGGCAGAGGCGGATTCAAAAAAATTCAGCAAAAATTCCTAGATAAGATAAAAAGTTAGCTGCGAGTTATAATACTAATAGAATGACAATATGTTTGTAATTTAACGCAAAAAATTTACATGTACTAATTATTATCGAACTATAGATTATTCTGAGTATACTGTTTAAAAATCATAAGAATTGAAATAACACTAAATTCACGATTTATTATTACAATAAACATGCCCCTAGACAAAGCCTAGAGAACCTGTATAAGAAATCCGCCTCTACCTGAAGGAAAACCGGAGCAAAACCCGGGCCAGGATGGGTACTCGTACAATAATACGCAAATGTTCACAATATTTTTCGTTCCTTTTATGGGTAACAGGATGAAGCAAATCACATAATGAAATATTATACGTAGAACATTAAAATGAATGTTTGTGATTTGTGATTTATTTCATCTTTTCCTTTCCGAAATGACATTTCAAAATTACATCAAGACGCTACTAGACTCATTTATTTGAAAAGGACTAACTTCACTACTTGAGTCCTGACAAATGAAAACGTCTGGTAAATAACGAACAATATCCATAGGGAAATTGTACGTGGGTTACAAAATGCTCCATTGTATAATATCATATATTCATAACACATTTATAACAGTTACGCACTACTAATAACTGTTCTGATATCCTGTTTACATTATTTAATGCTCACTATGAAACCGGATGACACTTCCCTACAACTAGAAGATGAGGCGGAAAGTCTGCCAAATTATTCTGGTGAATAAAATAGTCTTGCTACTAAAGATCATAAGAATTAATTTCATACGAATATTAATCAGATTCAATTCTCCCTGCGATTTAATCGCACAGGTTGACCTAGATATTTATAATTCTATTAAACTAATTAAAAATCATGCAGCCAGAAATTAGGAAAATAGTCATAGCGAAAGTAGGGCCTCCTAAAGGGCGATTCCTCTTTCGCAAAATGGTAGAACCGCCTCCCGAGAGACTATTCTGTCTAAGAATGCTATCGAGTTCTGCGCGCGTGCCCACGAAAACAACACGCGTGGTCAGCTGTCGTCATTGGCTTATCTGTTGCTTAGAAGGATTGGAAACATCGTGTCCGGAAGGGCGGCCTCATTAATGTGTTATTGTTGGACTCTACGCGAAGATGCAAACACATCGATGCTGTGACCAGTGAAGACTTACACTTATTCTCAATCCTCCTTGCTTCGAGTGTTTCGCGGTTCGGAGTTATTTATAGCTTCTAACTTTTTCTACTCGCCTCTTCTCTGATGCAAGGGGAGAGGGACGTGGAGTCGGTTCAGTCACCTTGCATTGCGCAGTGCATCCTCCTCTCGACTGAAGATCGGCTAAGTTCGTGAGCCGTCGTTTCGTTGTGTCGACTTCACCGAAGGGAGAACGGGATCGTGCTTACGTAATCACCCCCTTCCCTCAACGTGTCTTGCTCTATCCCGCTCTTTGTCTCTCTCGCTCACATACACATACGCACACATACACAAACTGTTACGTAATGTGAAGGTGACCTATCGCGGCTGTGATTGGTGATTCAGAAAGGGTGTTGTCCTCGCTCCGGGGCCGCCCCCCACTCCGGCGCGCCGACATTGACTGCGTGAGGTGGCGAAGACGGCGCCCGCATCAGCCAGTTGCTCACGCGACATTGGCGCGGGTGGGTTGGGATTGTATTTGCTCCTGGATTTGTACGTCTCGGCTGTGTTGGTGAACTGTGTGAGTGACGTGACTTCAAACAGTACTGTCAGTTGTGCAACGAGTTCGAGCTAATAGTGGAGTGTCTCCTTAGACTAAAAAAAGTGATTTTAATTGGTGAGTTTGGGTTGTAAGCAACCTACAGTCAATTATTATAAAGGTGCGTGGTCGGATTTTGATTCCTAAAGCTTGTTAAGCTTGGCGAACATTGTGTCTCGAGGTATCTGCAGTGTTAGACGAGCTACGTATTGAGACAAATTTATTTTTCCTGTTTCGCATTCGTATGACGCAGCGCTATCAACTAACATGAGTTGTCTCATTTTCATTGTGAAGTTTTTCCAGTGATCAAAAATCACGTCAGCACGTTTGTTGTTCGCGCGAACCTGTGTGTGATGGACATCTTTTATGAATATGCGTCGTTGGAAACGCGTGACAGCTCTGGAAGTAATACAATCACGTTTCGATCTTTGTTCGTGATAAGTTCTCTCATCGGAGTTTCCAAGCGATAACGCGTCATCGGTGTGCTATCTGCAACCCACGCGACCACTTCGCCCCCGCATCGCGCCTGCGCGCTCCTCCGGCCTTTGTCACCAGAACACACTCTCAGCTAGCCTGCGTGACTCACTAAGGCCTTCTCGCTCTTGCATCATCCACAGAAATTTTCATGCGAAGTCTGGCAGATGCAGCGAGAGCGTAGAACAAACGGAAGGGGAGAACAGAGGTATGAGGAGTGACAGAAACATTCCTGGAGTGAACGACTTTCGCCAGCGCGACCGTATCCACATTCGTGTCGTAGATTTGTTGTTTTATTATTTTAACACACACAATAGTCCTAATGTCTTACATTCAGTTTAAAAGTTTGATTTGAGAGTTGTCTGTTCATTTTACTGTTAACTTCTTCGAATCCAAGTATAATTTTTGCATGAAATGAAATGTTCTAAAGAATATTTAGATTTATTATTGTTTTTGATTTTATGAGAATTATTGTCAGATAAGTCTTTGAATCGCAGTGCTTCTCAAAATTCGATCATTTGTTTCCTTAACTATGATAAAAAATAGAATTATTCTACATCTTAAATGAAAGGAATTAAGGCTTCATTAGGCAAGCTATATTTGATTCATGCAAATACTTCCTGTCTCCGTATCATTTCGATATGCGTAATATTCGTGGAAATTTTCCTGAATCTGCGGGCGGGCAATGTCGTCATGACGCGTGGCCGCAGCAGCGCTTCCGTCCGTCCGTCCGGGGGCTTGGAGCGCGTGGGACAGGAGGGCGACGCGGACGCAGGCGCAAACCGGACTCGACTCGCGTGTCTCGCTCGCGCGCACACGTGTCTGTGGCGGTGGGAAGGAGGGAGCCCACGCGGCCAGAATGTTTGCCCTTCGCAGTAGCGTTACGTAACCCTTGTTTTGTACAACGCGAGAAAGATTTTCCGTAGAAAATGACGGCGGCGCCTGGATTGCCCCGTGCAAGCGCCCAACGTGACTGCATCACGTGGATCGCCGCTCCGCCTTGCGTAACATGGTCGACTGTTGCTTCGTGAAAGGAACTGGTTGGTTACATCATCTGGTTTGAGAGCAGTGACGGCGGTGGAAGCGTCGCATCGGTCTTCACCCACGCTTTGCGTGTCACCTTGGAAAACTACCCCTTTGCTCCCCACCTTACGGCTGAGACTCGAAAGGCAGTGTTCGCGACGAAACAGCGACACGATAAGAAAACGCGCTCGGGAAATTTGTGACTCGAGAGTAATAGTTATTTTGAAGGAAAAGTACGGATTTTAATTTGACGCCACATTCAATGTGTGTGGAAAATAGCGTAGCGAGCGTTTCGATTTGTCAGATTATTGGAAATTCCTGTTCCTAGTGTGGGAAGGCAAGCGCCCACGTGTGTCGCTGCAGATGAAGAAACGACGCGTCCTCCTTGGAAAGAGGAACACGTGACACTGCCACACGTGAGGAGCGTCTCCTCATGACGTCAGAGGTGTCACTGCGGAGCTTCCCTTCTTCCCTTGCAAAATCGTGTCGTGGGTTATCTTTCGTGAGCAATCGCGCATGCGTGCTTGCAGGTGTTCTGCACCATCAGCATCTATCAGCTTGTGACACGCGTGCATCGGGAAACGTGTCGATGCCCACGTACAAATGCATTCCTTTCCTTGTCGTTTTCGGTTTCGAAGAGCAAACGGCGAATGAGAGGCTCGGGATTGAGGAAGACCACTGGGATAACGACGAGGGTACATACGTCGACTTCCATTTCGCGTGCGTTTATCACTCGGAGGAGATTGGATGCGCGTGGGGCAAGAACTCTTCACTCTTTGAATACGAAATCAGTAGACCAGCGTGCCCTATCCGTGAACGTGGTAGAGGGGAATCGTTGATGGGCGAGAGGAGCACGCATGTACTGAAGTCAGCAGCATGCCCCAATTCACAGCGTTCATGACTCGAGAGTGGGCGCAGAAAACTGCAGACTTCAGTAGTACGTATCACCCGCGCAGAACAATGGATTTGACGCTCGGGTTTTTTGGGGAATTATCGGAACAATGGGCGTGTGATTGACCTCAGAAACATCATTGATAGGTTCACTTTAAAATGCTTTTAGCAATTTTTCGTTGGTATCTTAACACTCAATTTTAGGATGGATTTCTCAAATTACCAGAAAATGTTTTTCAAACAAGCTATCGTGGCACTTGTCAAAATATTTACATTCTCTTACTATTTTAATTTATTGTTAAAATTCTATTGTTTGATAATGAATTCTCAAGCACACAAAACGAAACGATCAGAAACCCTTCGATTTCCTTGTTGCAGATGTAAAGAGGTACGGTACCAAATTATGGTGGCGGAGTTCGTCGCCCGACAGAGCGGATCGCCGATCAACGGTGAGACGCCGTCGCTCAACTCGAGCATGCCAGGCGGCTACAACTCTAGCGGAGGCGGAGGCTGCGTCGGAGCCAACGGAGCCAATGCGATCGGAAATGTGAGCAACGGTCCCGGGGGGCAGAACGCCGGGGCGCCCTCTTCTGCTTTCTGCCAAGTGCCGGACGCGACAGCCGCCGCAGCAGCTGGCATCTTGGTGGACGTGGCTCGAGCCCCGTCGCCCCACGCGATCGCCAAGGCTGGCGGGGAGGGCGCTCCAAGCGTCTACCCGCCTCCCCCCTTCGACGTGCATCTCAAGCGGAAGGAGTTGTTTTCGCAACGCAAGCAACGCGAGTTCATTCCAGAAAACAAGAAGGACGAAAGCTATTGGGATCGTCGTCGCCGCAACAACGAGGCGGCCAAGCGATCGCGCGAGAAACGCCGATACAACGATATGATCTTGGAGACGCGCGTGGTAGAGCTCACCAAGGAGAACCATGTGCTCAAGGCGCAACTGGCGGCCTTCAAGGACAAGTACGGCGTTTGTGGAGAGAGCCTTATCAGCGTGGAACAGGTGAGCTCTTTTCTTGGATGTTAAGGGAACTAGACATCAAAGAACAATTATGTTCAAAGGAACTTGACAGAAATGAACAGTGATGCAAAAAAAATTATGATTTTATTGTAATTCATCCCCTAATTAAAAATTAAAATTTTGCCATAAAAAGTACACTGATGAAAAATACAATCTGCAATTTGTCCTTAGCTTAACTAGATGACCCACCTGTCATTTCAAATATTTTGGCTTACCATATTTCTGTAAGCTTTGCATAAACACTATTTACTTTAAAACAAACTTTTTTCAATAGAATCAATAATTTTAATTTATTTTATTTCTCACTTTGCAAAAAAAAAATATCCGGATCAGGTCATTAATTTTAAACAGAGGATGATTAGTTTTGTGTTTTATTTGTAATTACTTGTAATACATCAACTTAATGATTAAGCTGCTGATCGTCAGATAACCAGGCAGCCAGTATGTACATTTTTTAAGTATGACACTTGTATCATTTATTAATTTAGAGGGAATATTAAGATAGTGATTGGTAAGACCCACAAAACACTTCAAACCCTTGTGGTGAATTGTGGGCAAGCTGAGGTATGAGAATTTTCCCTTTTATATTGGCTTATAAAAGAATGTTTTCACTAAATATTGATATGATTTCACCGAATCAAGGGCTTATTATCAATTTTTCCTTTAAATTCTAAGCACTAACAGAATTCATCAGGAAGAAAAGATGTCAGATGGAAAATTTTCTTGTGTGGGGGGTTTATCAAGATGTTTTATAATGCATTAAAAATTTCTTATAAAGATTACAAAATAGTCTTTCGAGTATGTATGTGTGCTGAGGAAAAAAAGCGCTGGATTTTGTGAACATGAAACTGTGTTTTGGGCATGAGAAAAAAATCTCAGCAATTTGTGCATATGTTTTTATTCCAGTATAAAGATGCTTGTTGAGCAAGTGGTGTTATAATACTGTAACACCTGGTTCTTAAACATATAATTTGACTTCTTTGCATTAATGTTCGTCAGAGATGAGGTAGGGAGAGAAGGCTTGATAATTTTACTACTACTTAAACAGAATTTGAACAAAAATTGTAAGCCAACAAATTCGTAATTTAAAAGACATGTTACATATTTCCCTGTGTCACACACATAATAAAACATGTAATAGTTTAAACTGCATATCATCTACAATGTTGTCATATATAAAATCTTCTGGTTTTTTGTTTAATTAAAGAAAATTCTTTGACAAGTAAATTATATGATTTGTTATGAATGTGACACAAGTTATGATATAAGAATTTACAATTTTCTGAAAGATCTAACTGAGTAAGATAGTTAATCTGACCAAGAAGATTTAATGTTTTTGTGTTTTATTTTTGGTTGCATATTTTTATTCCAAGGAAGAAATAGGTCAAAACAGAAAAAACATATCTCAATGAGAGGGGGAGTAACAAGGGACTTCATATAATTTTCAAGCAAACAGTTACTAAAATAAATTGTTAACAGGACTTCAGAAACAATAATGTTTAAAGGTTATAATTTAAAAAATTATGAAACTTATCTTAAGTTAAAACATATTATCAAGACCATGACTTCAAGTCAAAATTTTTATTGATGACTGTGATGGTCAAAATTATTATGAAAACCCAAGCACAGAAGATTTACTGAGTACACTGATGGAGAGTCCACATCAATCATGGTTGATTGATATATTTGAAATCTAAATCCAATAATTGAAAGAAAAAATGAATGTAAATAGCAAGTTTATTTTCTTGACAATATATCATCAACTTACATCTTAAATATCTCAATTCTAAGGACTTTTTGAAAAACATTCATTGACTATTTTTGAATCAAAACTGATTGCACTACTGATTACCAGGTTTATTTTGAATTTGAATTTATTTTACACTACAAAAGAACGGCACCTAGCCTTTGGGAGTGAAGTGCTTGAACACTTATTTCATAAAGGTTTTAGGATATCCCAAATACAATAAATTAAATTTATTAAAATACATTCAGACTTCCAAAATTCAGAGATTAAACATTAGAGAGGTAAAGGGGAAAATATTGCCAGTGTGACTTAATTACATTTTATTTTAACTTTTGCAATATGAAGGGTAAAAACGTACTCATTTGTTTCATTTGGTTGTAAGAATATGATATTTAGAGAGAATAGGTTGTTTAAATTATGAAGAAAATGTAGGTTGTTTTAATATGGTTCGTAATCACGTACGTAACAAAAAACCGGTCACATATGTAACAAGAAAATACATTTTTTACTAAGCATATAAAATATTTTAATCCATTATTTATTTATTTGAATACTTGGATATTTCTGAGCAATTCAACTATTGTATATTTTTTTATGAAAAAGTGAAAATTGAGTGAATTTTACCTAAAAGTACTCAACACTAAAAATGGGTAATATCCGAACTTACGAAACAGGAATAAAAAATCGTAACTTAAAAACTAATGAAAATAGGGGCACAAATTGGTTTACATTCTACTCATTGAAGAAAGATAAATGAGTAAACATAATTTCATTAAATATGTATTTCACTATAAATCTGAGTGGCACATGCTACGAAAGAATGACTGATAAAAATTTCACATGAACAATTAATGATGCAATATTCGACATCGTCGTTCTTAGAAGAAGAAAAATAGTACTTTGAAATCAATATTTCTAAAAAAGATCGATCAACTGTAACAGTTGTCAATCCATTGCCTTTTAAAACTTAGAAACAATGTAATATAAGATCAACGGAAATTTCTGCGGCACGACTGACAATTTTAACGTACCTGAAAATTTACAAAATCATACAAAAAGCTGCTTATAAACAAATAAAGGTTATATTTGAATTATTTGCGAAGCGAATTGGCTTATCTACACATTTTTAGGTCCTCGTTGTGTACAGATCGCGCCAAAGCTCGAACTTATTTCTTGCCACTTGTTAGCAAGTAGAAAATCTGTGAAGTATGCCTTTTATAGTATCAGTTATCATGACATTCGATTGACTGCCGAGTAATGTAAAAGTAACGTTTGTTCAAAAACTAAAACGAGATAATTTAGTTCTCATGAATGGCTGTTATAAACATATACATCAACTTCGATATTAAATTTTGAGGATGATAATCTACAATTTCTACTCCTAAAAATGTCACGAAATATTAAAGTCCATAATAAACCATTTATTTTTACAGTTTGAATATTCTTCGTTATCTTCCAAAAAAATGGAAACCATTTAAAATATAACTTACCCCACTAATTTTGTATCTTTCTGTTGACCTTCAGGTGATGGCCACTCTGCCGACCACAGAACAAGTGCTGAGTTTCACCAAGCGACCGAAGTTGGCATCGGGCATGGCAGTGGGTCCACAGCACGCGCTTTTGTACACCCCCACTCCGTCCCCCGTACCGACCCCCGTCATTCACCAGCCGGTGAACTCCGGTTCCCTGGGCTCTGCATCCCCACCTTCCCCCCTGCATTTTGGTTCGGGGTCCGGCGCGCCTCCGCCCCCGCCGCACGCCTTAGCGCACGTCCACGCGCTGGCGCACCCACACGGGCTGGCGCCGCACGCCCCGCCGTCACTCGAGCCCTCGCCCTTTGCCGATGCGGACGCCGCCTACGCCTACCCTTTCTCTCTTACACTCCCGCATCATGCGCCTTTCGAGGCCGGGGGTGGGGGAGGTAGTGTGCTGAACCTGTCCCGCTCCGGACGCGCTCGCGAGCGTATGCGCGCGCAGTCGCCGTATGAGTTATCCAGCGGCTCCGGGGACGAGAGCTCAGGGCCCGGACCTCTGCCTTTGACAGTTTCTCCAACCGCTGTCGCCGCAGGCGTCAACAACAGTCTCCCGCATAAATTGCGCCACAAGACCCATCTCGGTGACAAAGACGCGGCTACCACCCTCTTGTCACTGCAGAACATAAAGCAGGAGCCTGGTCCTCGCGCCAGCCCGCCTTGGGACGGCGAGGGATCTAGTGACGAGCGCGATTCGGGGATATCTTTGGGTGTGGAGTGGGGAGCGGCAGGACCTCTGCCACCGCATCGCCTATCACCCAATACCCACCCACATGTGCATAGCGCTGTGCACAACCTACAGCACCCGGTACCAGCCGCGTCACCGTGCGGCATCCCTAGTGCCACGGACCTCGACTGCACCGGCGACGAGGCCACGCTGAAGAACGAGTTGGCGCGCCTGGCGAGTGAAGTGGCCACCATCAAAAGCTTTCTCAACAGCAAGGCGGCGGCAGTGGCGCACCAGTGAGAAACAAGAATGCGCTTATTGTGCGCATCTCTTGAGAGACACGTTTCGTATTTATTATCTTATATTTAGGAAATTATTGATTCATGTTTTATGAACTTGTATTTCGAAGACTGGTGAATTACTTATAAAAGATTAAGTGAGATAATTTTGGCGAAGTCATGATATTGATGGTTAGATTGAAGTGAATGTTGAGCAGCTACATTGGATGATAACACTGGAAGTTCATAAGCTTGTAGTGTTGCAAATGAAATCATCACTTCTTTCCTCTATAATTCTTCAAATTTGAAGCCCTTCAACAGTTTCAGATCTCACGAATGTCATTCTCATTTATAGTAAACTATTTGTATTTAATAAATATATTCAAATAAATCACATGACCTGTGCTCATTTAGTCATGCAATTAATAAGTTCCTTCTTACCCATTTTAGAAGAAAAAAAAACATAATTGAAGTTTCTTTTACACATTAATATGATGTCATAATTAAGTACTAATTTTCATGGAGTTATGTTTTAGCGCATTAGACATTTTTTGTTGATCATCATATAAATTATCAGTACTTCAATGTAAGTCTGTGTTTCTGCACTCTATATCGTATAGATATTATAATATGTACAACACACATACTTCATATTAAGTGTCAACAAAATGTTAATGTAGTATGTAATACTATCCATAAGGTAATGAGAGTTTTGAAAGGATATAAATACCAGTAAGTCATGGACGAACAAGTTTATATCGACTCTGGTTGCGGAAGCCTATGTCTACATAAAAATACTTATTAGTCAAGGCTAGGGTAATTCAAGGAAAAGTTATGTGAAAAAAATTGTAGGCTGACTTATAAAAGTACAATAACTATGAATAATGAATTGATACATACTGACAACTATCCTACTGTAAGAAGCACTCCTGAAGTAATAGTAAAAAAGGGCTACAAAAATACCAACTTTTATTGTAATGATCTTAACTTGTTTTAATTACGTAAAATCAGCATTTCTCCATTTCTACAGTAATTATTAAAGGTCTCATGAAATGATCTTCAGCCCTCTAGCCCCCGGGTGCATATAGCTTGCAACTTCATGCTTGGCAGCCTCCACGTGATTTCAACCACAAATTGGTCTCATTAAACTAGCACACTTCATTTTTCTTTAATCAGCTGGATTCAAAGTTGAACATTCATGTTATGGAAGTTTTGTGAAGTCTTGACCTCCTACTAATTCACAGTTGTGACAAAATCTTTGATAAATTTGGGAAGACAAATATATTTAGCACATATTATCAGTTATATTTGGTCCTCCTGTGATAATCTGTAACAATGGTTCATTTGTAATATTAAACAAAACATTGAAGTGCAAAATAGGTGCATATGGCAAAGATTTGTAGTACGAATGAGTGGGCTCATTTTTTAAAATAAGTTGAAAACCACTCCGATATTGATTCCTTTCTCCAAAACCTCATAGAGAGAAAGCAAATCTGTGTTATGTTGTCAATTCATGTTCTTGTCTTTAGTCGGCTGAGAGTAGAACTTTGTTTTTTATCTAAAAGACTCTTGGGATAGAAAGCATTTGACTGGGACTTACAAAATTGTGCTTCCAAATCCTTTGGGGGCACAAATGTAGGAACACCCATACAACCTGGGAGGGGGGGAGGGAAATATCAAGTGTGGGGGTATGTGCTGTCATCTCACTAAATTATAGATATATTCCATTTTAAATTGTTCATAAGTATTTGTATTATTTTCATTATAAAATATAAAGAGGCACATAAATATGCAGATACATAAGGCATTACACAATTGTACTATCTTTTCTCTGAAGAGTAAAATCATCTCCCTGGGATATTGATAGCAACTGCACAGTCAATTGTCATAGATAAAATAGATTTTCTCATAGTTGGAGTTTCATAAGTTACAAAATATCGGACATTGCAAATTTTTTTATAGTTTCAAGTTATTATTTTAAAGACATATTTTTAGGACTTGCCCCCTGTTGCAAGTATAACCTGCCTTCCATTTGAAAGTAATGTTCAATAGCGAAATGGGGCATTTTTCATTGCCGAAGTAGAAAACGATAACTTTATAAAAGATTTATGCTTAAAATATTGTTATTACATGTCAAAGGGGCATGTAATCTTTTGTTTTAAAACATTATACTCAAATTTTGTATCAAATTTATTTATTAATTTATTGATTTAACTTTGGGTACGCATGTAATTTTGTTAGTATGTATTAATAAGGGAGGTATGAATTTGATTTGGAGAAGCGCCAGGTGCGTCGACCCAACGTAAAACAACCAGAAAAAACAGACAGCAAAGAGAACAATAGCACTATATCTAGGCAAATGGAAGAATCAACAAACCGGTAAATATTTTGCTCCTATTACAAACGATGACAAGAATCAACAAATTTCACCCTTCCCGACCTTACCCCGAGATGCCCCGTACCACTCTTAATACTTATAAACAACGAAGTTAATGTAACTGAGTCATGAACCCTGGAACACGATATCAAAACTAAAACAATTTATTAATAGAAAAACAGTGCTCTTAAAAGTTTTACGCAGCGTCTGGGAACCGTAAAGTAAAACAATATCATCACCAACAGAAGGAAAGAAGAGATCAATCGGAAACGCAGATGAGTGAAACATCTCTGGCCTCTCGCGGGTTTCATCATGAAATGAACTTGGAAGATCTTTAAATCTTCCGCTACAGCTCTTGTCTCACTCACCTACTCCTATACAAGGTGTGAATGCGACGTCGTGATAACGCTTCATGTACTATTCATGAGCATTTTTGCTCATCGCCTGACTTTCTTATCAGCGCCTTTGCACCCTTCGCCGTACACTTATTGGAGGTTTATTTCTCTTCCTTTCCGTTTCTCTTTTCGGGATTTTTAATTGATTTTTTAAAGAGAGCACAGTTATTCTCCAAGGGTGCATTTAGCCGGTGGGCCAGTCCGAGCCTGGTTGGTAAAAATAATATGGCATTTAAATGTTGAAACAATTGAAAAAGTAATAACAATAAATGGAACAAAAAATCTGGCAAGACTACAAATGTTCAAGATACAGAAATAAAATTTCTTTCCTTCAACGGAAGAACGCAAGGAACCAAGTTCATTTGACCAAAGAACACTGAGATAACAGGAATGGGATGGGAGAATTCCAAAGAAAGGCTCCCAGTTGGGAAATGAAACTTTGTACCAGCTTTTGTGAGATGGGGATATTGCCTAATAGTGTCACTACATTAAAATTATAGTGCGCACCATGGGTGGATCCAGAATTTGATTGTGGGAGGGACCCATAAAGCGAAATACCGGGGTGTGCGAGTCCCTCCACCCGAATTTTCGTAAATTAACTTCTTGAAATTGCAATTTCTGAGACATTACTATCCATAATTAACGCATTAATGTAAATTGCAGTTTTCATAAATATCCCTTAAAATTACTTTTTTTCAAATAATTCCGCATTTTACGAAGCCAAATGTTAGCTGGAACGCCCAAAGAAAATAAGTTTATTCACTGCTTCAGATTAGTTCAATGTAATTTCAACGGTAATTCACATTAATTGAAAATGTTTCGGCGTTCCACCTGAAACTGAAACACGTACGAAACTATACTAATCCAGTAGTATTAAAAGCGAGAATGAAAGTGGTAATACCAGTAGCGTAACTATCCAAGTCGGGGCCCCGAGCAAAATGTGACTCGGGGTCCCTCAGTGGTCGCAGTTTTAGTGTTTTATAGTTAAATTTAGAAAAATATTTTATGATTTTTTAGTAAAAATACAACATATCTTAGTAACTATTTATGTATGTATCTCATTTCGGCCAGCTAAGGACCACAAATGACGAGTGCCAGTAAGGCTCAGTTTTGGTGTTAATTTACTCACTAGACACATCGTGAATTTTACAGAGCTCGGAGGAACAGCGTCTAGATAGGATCCAGATTGCTGTATCCGAGTATTACAACTGCGGTTGTTAATCGCAGAGGGTGGTTGTTAACCGCAGAGGGTGAACTTTTCATACATCACAGCTATTTAAACATGGAAATGAAAAGCTACAAATTTTATCTTGCCCCACCTGGGAATTGAACCCTGGATGACTTGGTGACACCGTAGCCACGGAGGGGACAGTAACTATTTAGTAATTTAATTTAATAATATTTACATACCATATATTTTTAATACGGTAATTGTACTAAAATTATCCAAGGATACATTTATAATTTCATATGAAGTACTTTTGTTTCGGTCAATGTTTTAACGAACTGATCTAATTCTTCTTTCACCCAACCTTTTCTCACTCCATGTGGGGTCGGCGAATGGGGATGGATATATGATGCTTCGTTTGGTTTTGGCTGGGGAATACTAGGGTGCCGGATGCCCTTCCTGTCGCACCACCCCTGAAGCGGTGATTATGAATGAAATGGGGGTGAATGATTATGAGTGAATGTTGTGGATGATAGGATGGGAGTGAATGATAGGCAGGGGAAACGGGAGTACCCCGAGGAAACCTGCCGTAGAACCTCGGATTCTACTTGGATCGGACCGGGTTTGAATTTCTCGGGTAACTTTTGACGAGCTTCAATTTCGGAAACGACCGTTCTGCAGTCGCAACTAACCTGGCAGAGTTAAAATCGCTTGAGAACTGTAGACTTGTCTGGAAAACTGGCCGATAGCGTAAAATGCTCAACTAGTAAAAATTAGGCTAATGCAAATAGTTCGTCGATTAATTATGACTATATTACGTAAAATAATATATATGTAGTAATCAAAATTATTTTGTTGGAATAATAATTTTTTCTTCACAAACGGTTAAATACCACGAAGAAAACTCCCTATTACTTCCAGAGGTTGGGGACCCCATGAGACTGGGAGTCCCCGGGCAATGTCCGGGTGTACAGGGTGCTAGTTCCGCCACTGGGCAATACTGAAATATAATGTTGGATATCGGAAATAAGGTATATGATTTTTTTCCAAATGCACCGGCATCCCGCGGAAACACCAGAAAATTTTAGTTTTCAATCGAAAACTCTTCAAGTCAATACATCGTAATCAATAATTTTTCCGATCATTCTTGAATCATTTAATATTATTAAACGTTTTATAAGAACACCTATAAAATATTTCCTTCATTAGTTTATCGTATTAATAATGTTACATTCCAATAACAAATTATTTTTCTTACTTACTTGATTTACACTTTTTCGATTATCTATTGCAAATTTTATCTAGATAATTTTCTATTTGATAAATGGCTTAGAATCACGCTTGAGTGTGAGAATGCCAGAAACAGTGAAATATAGCAGTCTTATGCTCATGTTTCCATGTAGGAGTAGAAATTTATAAACGCAAAGTTAGTTGATCCCATGAAATCGTCTTTTTACACAGATTGCATTAGTTCGTCTTATTGTTTCAATGGATACTGAAAGTTTTCGAAGTAAAAAAATGTCCATTTATTATTACTATCTCCATCTGTTTTGGGAGAGACACGTGCCCCCCCCCCTTGTATCCGCCACTGGTGCGCACGATCCAGTAGGTTCCGAGAAAAAGAATCAAATCTTTTTATTGAACATGTGTACTTTAATTGTTGCTCATGGTCATTACGTCGGTAGCGCGAGATGGTATCGAATAGATTTTGTAATATCCAGGAACAGAGTTCGGTTCATAAGTGGGAAACTTTTTTCAACTTCTGTTCTGTTTGTTATTATTATTATTACTATTATTACTTTCATTTCTCTCAACTTGCGTTGGTTTTTCTCTCAGGAGTGGCTCATAAAATCAAGTTCTGCTGGGAGGAAGAAATCTATTTCAGGTCTAAGAACTTTCTGGTAATGTGGGTTGAGGACGGGAGGACGGTGTGTTGCAGTCTGATTGTTACAATTGTATTGATTTTAAGTATTTAAAATAATTTAATTAAAATAATTGATCAGATTATTGCCAACAATGAAATCTCGTATTTCTCTGAAGTGTTCTGTGCCGGATACAGCGATGACCTTGAGCAAATGTTGGCCATTAGAGATAAACTGAAACCACATAAAATCATTTACAAGTATTCTAGACAGTTTAAAGACACAATTTAGCCATATTTACAAATTATTTGCGTGAGGAAACTTGGAAAGATGTTTACAATTGCCAAAACACCGACGGCAAATTCAACGTATTTATTTCAACATTCCTAAGACATTCCAACTGTAGCGTTCCAATAAAACGCAAATTAATTAACACAAAGAAATACAAAAGATGGATCACCCAAGAGATAAGAATTTCTTCCAAAAACAAATGCCGTTTATATTATCTTTCAAAACTCTATATGCAACCACCCGAATTCCATGATTATTTCCGTAAATATAAGACTATTCTCCGAAAAGTAGTATATGCAGCTAAAGTTAAGGGAAATGACAGGCAGATACTAAGAATGAACAACCCGACCAAAACCATGTGGAATATTGATAAAGATTACACGTCACCTGAAAATCGCGAAGAAAACATTTCCCTACTAAACGATGGCAAAATCGTATAAAATCCACTTGACATTGCAAATGTTTAATTCTTATTTCTCAGAAGAAGGCAAAATAACTAATTCAATATCTCAAAACCAATGTTTCCGAATACATCTACACACGTGCCCCTTTTCTGAGTTAACTTCCGAAACTAACGCTAGTGAAAATCATCTGTTCATTAAAAAACAAATTTTCAACAGGCATAGATGATATACCCGAATGTTTTGTTAAATTTTCGTCCCACGTTATATTAAATCCACTCATAAATTTATTTAATAGTTCTTTATCGGAAGGGGTGTTTCCTAACATATTTAAGAGAGCTAAAGTGAAACTTTTATACAAGAAAGGAAACAAAACACAATATTGGTAATTATCGACCAATTTCTCTACTACAAATTTTCTCGAATAATATTGAAAAATTATTCTATAACCGTCTTCTAGATTTTCTATCAAAAATAACATTCTCTCTGACTATCAATACGGATTTCGGAAATCCTTTTCCACCACCAGCGCCATATTTTCCTTTTTAAATGATGTTACCACTTCTCTTGACCATGGAGAAAATCCTCAGCGTGTTTTTCTTGATTTATCTAAAACATTTGATGTCATTGATCATGAAATTCTCCTTTCAAAATTACAATATTTTGGCATTCGTGACCTTGCGCATCAGTGACTGACTGCCTATTTAAAATACAGATATCAACAGGTCGAAATATCATATACTAAAAATAAAGTACTTCAGCATTGCCTTTCAGAAACAAAGCCACTAACTCGCGGAGTTCCCCAAGGTTCAATTCTCGGCCCTATACTCTTTTTGTTGTATGTGAACGACGTCGTCTTCCACATCAGATTGCAAAATGGTCCTTTTTGCCGATGACACTAATCTACCATGTAAACACGCCAATGCTGAAAATGTTATCTCTAACCTCTCGGTTTGGTTCCATGCAAATCGCCTCATTGTAAATACTGACAAAACAGTCTATGTCATTTCACAATAGTATCTTTACCCCAGGTTTCTCTTTCGTTAAACGGAACACGATTAAAAACTGTTACGAATACAAAATTCTTAGGTCTCCATATTCAAGACAACCTCAAATGGAATCGTCACGTTGACAATCTTAATTCCCAATTAAGCAAATTGTGTTACGCATTCCGAATCTTAGTTAACGTAGTTAGTCCACGTATTTCCCGTTGCGTATATTTTGCAAATGTTTACTCCCATTTACGATACGACGTCATCTTCTGAGGCAATTCCGGGCAAAGCGCCCAAACATTCAGAATTCAAAAGAGGATTGTTCGGATAATTTGTAAATCTCTCTCCGAATCTCTTGTAAACCTTTATTCAAGGAATTAAATATGTTAACACTTCCCTGCATTTATATTTACGAAACGGTCTGGTTTGTTAACACCGAATTAATGAAGCACCACCCTTGTCTCATACAAAACAGTTTTGTTCACGAACACAATACTCATCGTCATTGGAATAATATTCATCGTCCGAGAGTGTCAACTGCGCTTTGCCAAAAAGGGTCATATCATTCGGGAATCGTTCTATATAATTCCCTGCCCAAAAATATAAATGATATTATTAAATTGAATCTCTTCAAGTCCGCGGTTTAAAGCTACCTTCTGCACCAGTGCTTCTACACTGTAAAATAATTTATTGATTTTGATAAAAATTAAAGCCGTCTTATACTTTATTACGCCATTGTTGAAGTGCTTTTAAAATATCTCACAACAATTTCAAATCTATTTTCCTGCATGCCAATATTATGTCTTATTATTCATATAAATTTTGTTGTATACGTACTCAACCCTGGCACGGTTGTATACATTAATTCTGTAGCCCCATCCTGGCCCGGGTTTTTCTCCGGTTTTCCTTCGGTTTTCCTTCGGTTTTCCTTCGGGTAGAGGCGGATTTTTTATAAAGACTCACTAGGCTAGAGACGGAATCAATTGATCTAATTATTAGCGAATTTAGTGTTATTTAATAGTTACGAATTATCAACAATACTTTCCGAATGATTTATAGCTTTATAATACGTTCTTGTGAAATGACTTTTCATTGTTTTACTAAATACAATTTGTTGGTAGTTGTTAATACTCTAACACGAGTCGAATAATATTTTTATCGTTAGGAGTATGTTGAAATGTCAAATCCGCCTCTGCCTTAGGGCCCTTGATCGGAATTGATGGGATGGTCCCTTGCTTGCTTCCAGAGCGTAAATTAGTTTATTGTCCTCCACGTGGTCATATGCAATCTGTTACTGCTTTCTTGACTATTAAGTTTATTTATTTATTTTATTATTATTATTGGGGGTATGGCATACCCGAGCTACGAGTAAGACGACCTGTGAAAGTACTCCTCAAAAAATTTGGGGGGGGAATACTGTACCTGGGCAAGCCACAAATGGCTTCGTGCACTTCGCTGCCCTTTATTCAGATGTACACGGAAAACCTGCGCGCCGAAGCACATGTATACCTTTTTCTTTATGCTGTGCCTGAGTCGAATTGTCGTGTTGCAATCGGCACGTAACTGCAAATGATTGACACGTATCCCATCGCATGGCATAGAAGAGGGATAAAACGTTAGGAACACCGACGGTCGGCCATGGAATGCCTATGACGGTCGGATGTGACGTCTATTCAAACTTGATTACACAAAAACCTATTCAAAAGTGATGAAGACACATTCTCTGCATCGTCTACAGGCAAGTGAAAATTGTTACGAAACGGGACTCGAATCCTGGAACTCCTGCTGAGACCGCAAGTGTGCACTGCTGCACTGCACCAGCTACCTCGACTCCCAAAGCCCGTACACAACATCCACTTGGCCCGTTTCGGTGAACCAGTGTCACACCCCATACTGGGGATTGCCTTGGAACGTGGTATCCCAGTGCTGTTCATGAGCAAGCAATGCAAAAATAGAAGTAACCCGGGAAGGTACCTCGACATTCTCGGTACCGGAATTATATGGGACAAAAATGTAGCCCAAGTCTAGGTAGAGTCTTACGGAACTGGAGAAGGTTTTGTATGGATAAGAACCGGTCCACTTACTGTCGTCAGCTGTTACCTCACCCCTAACGAAAGAATAGATAATGTCCGCGAGAAAATTGATGAACTGGAAGACAAAATACGACAGACAAATGGAGACATACTAGCGGCGGGAGAGTCCAATGCCAGCGGGGAATGCCGTCGTCAGACACTAGAGGAAGGTCTATCCTGGAAATAGCTGGGAGACAGGACTTGATAATACTTAGGAACGAGTCCTCATCTAGAGTGTTCGGAATGTTGGTGAATAGTGACACATTGGTGCGTCATCGAAGAGTACACGGGTAGCAAGCACCAATGTATCCACTTTCCCCTGTACTTGAATGGGCGCCCCAGTCCACAGGGAGAAAAAAAGATGAAGATTCTGGGATGGAACGTCAATACGTTCGACCATATCAAGCTCATGGTGAGTGTGAAGCGCACCGCCACCATGAGAGACAATGACCCCTTAGTCGAGAGCAGCGATGAGAGATTGGTGGCAAGTACAGTGTCTGCTGTCCCAGAAGGCCTGCGACGAACCCGTGACCCCTAAGTCTCAACCTCGGGGCACAAAGCGCGCGGTATACTGGTGGCCAGAGGAGATGGCCGAGCTACGACGGGCACAGAGAGCAAGGCGGAAACGAGATGTTGCAATATTACCTGCTTTACCCAAACGCAAAGAAAGAGCTCAGGAAAGTCATAAACTACTGCAAAAGCTAATGCTGGAAGACCCTTATAGGAGGAGTAGACAAAGATCCATGAAGACAAAGCAACAAGATTACACTGGAAAGACTTAGGAAGCGGGGTCTGAAAGAAAATTTCGACGAGAAATCGATGCGCAACATCGTGGACGCATTATTGCGTAGCCGCCCAATTAGACCAATATAAACTGGAAGAAAAGATGGTGAAATTCCACCCTTCACCGAGCGGGACGAAGCTGTATCCTCCTTGCAGAATAAGAAAGCCCCAGGGCCGGACGTCATTCCGGCAGAGGTCATCAAGGTAGCGGTATGCAAGTGTCCAAATCTTGTTTTGGACACGGACAACAAATACTGAAAGGAGAGGATTTTCCCTAAATGGAAGAAACAACGACTGGTGCTGGTCGAGGCTTCACGCCATCAGCTTTCAGATCTCTCTGTAAGCTAAATACGACTGGAAACTCCTTCAAAACCTTCATAAGGAACGTCTGCCGACGGTCATAATCTCAAGGGGAGACCTGCCCAATATGTAGTATCGTTTCCGCACTGGGAGATCAACAGCTAAAGGAGTCAAAATCATCGTAGAAGCAGTGGGAGAAACCAGTCAGGAAAATAACTTCTCCCAAAACTTAAGTCGCATGTCACATTAGATGCAATGTTTTCCGCAGCATGAAGTGGACAGATATTCTGGAGGCCTTGGAAGAACGATGGGTATTATAATCAAGGAATATAATATATGAATTTATCCCTTTTCAAAAATGTGTACAATAAACTTACAAAATACTAATTGGAATATACATTAGACCGAATTGCCAGTATACTCGGCCAACTCAATCAAGACAACATGCGTTTTAACAATGATATGCCAGAGTCGAGCGCATTCCTTTCGAGAAAAAAAGAGAAACGGTTGCTCCGTGACGTTAATAATGAAATTATCGTAAAAAAACTGTTTTAACTGAAAATTGACAAATCACAGCGTGTGCGGCTCAGGGCTCGACCCTGGGTCCCAACTTGTGGAACATAACCTTCGTCGGTACCCTTCAACTGGAAATACCTGATGCCACGACCTTCATAGGTTATGCTGACGACATTGCAGTAGTCATCAAGGATCACAAGGTAGAAAAGGTCCAGAGGAAGCTGAACCAAGTCATGAGAAGGATCAAAGCCTGGATGGATGACCATGAGATCCGACTAGTCCTGCAAAAAATGGAGCTTGTTCTCCTCACGATGAAGTAGATCCCAACTTCGATCCCCACGACAATACACACACAAGTTCTTAGTACAAAGCCCTCTGTGAAGTACCTAGGTTTTATAGAGGACAGCATAGTCACGTTCGGAGAGCATGCACGACAGTCCGCAGACGAAGGCTCCCAAGAGACATGGGCACTTAGCAAGATAATGGCCAAAGTTGGATGCACGAGATCAAGTAAACGGTGCTTACTCATGTCTGTGACGCACTCCATCATGCTATGCGGAGTTGAGACCTGACCTGATGCACTCAAGAAAGAATACCTCAAACTACGCCCAAGTGAGTTGCAGAAAAAAGAGCCCTGAGAATTGTATGCTCTTACAGAACTGACTCGGAGCGTGCAGTATTGGTGGTTGCTGGGATTATACCCATACATCTGCTGGCACGCGAAACAAAGCAGATCTTCGAAACGAAGCGATGACGTGGATCAAGAGATGCCCACGAAGAAAGTCACCACAATTCGTCGTTGTGCTGGGGACGTCAGTATTGCAGCGACGTTTCCATGAGCAGTTTAGAAGAGGCAGAAAAAATGAGGGAGAAACCAAAAGAAGGAAAATATGAAAATTATGTTGTTGTAAATCTGATGTAAATAATGAGACCAAGACCCTGGTAATAGCTTACAGATAAGGAACAGGGATTTGTTTAAAAAAGAAATTAAAAAATAATGAGTGTTTTAACAGCAAAAGCGAACCATAATGATCTTCTGTCAGCATCACTCATCCTACTACTCCAATTTACCCTCTACTATTCCACTTACTCCCATTGCTCTGAATCGACCTTCTCACCCTCGCTCTTTGTGTAACATTGAATCGAGAAAATCTCATGCCATTACCCTTCTTATACTTCATTGTTGTGACGCCAGTTCACATCACACAGACATCCATACGCTTCACCAATCACATTCAATAAGTCACTCTTTCTACACACATCAACTCAGGCTTACGTCACCACTTGCCCCTAAACCTAACGAAACTTTAACCTGTAACTTACTCTCACTTCTGTATTCAAGATCATGACAAACTGCAAAACACTATCGGTCCGCACCAAACTATACCATACTTGGAAAACAAAATACATTTACTAGAGGTACAAATTACTTTTTAATTAAGACCCATACTAGTACTGTATTTCACTGAAAACTGACTGTCTAAATTTATATTAACGCTTTACCAAATCCAAGATTCAGTTTTCATTAGTAAGATATCTTTGACTACCATCCAGGAGTTTAGTAATCACAGTGTCCAGTACCATGTCATTTCCCCAGCACACAGTGTCATAACTATGCTGTCAAACTCACTTGGCAGTCCTTGGAAATCACAGCAATCAGGTACTTGTCTTTAATTTATTCTCCCAGACTTTTCAACTCTTGACCAAGAGAGGTTATGAGGGGAATATCCGACTCCATAATTGAGAAATCTTGATACCTTGCTTGGCTCATAGTTCGTACTAGGTGGACGTAACGCCAGTGTCCCTTGGTCTCAAACATCTTCTTGAGCAATTCCCAAACCTCTTTAGCTGTCTTCCCGGACTCAACGTATTGATAGTTTTGGGGGTCGACCATGAGGCATATGTCGGCCAGATCAATTTCCTCGCGGCGCTCCCTGCCATCAACCGTATTTGTTCCCGGCGCTCCCTGCCATCAACCGTATTTGTCCCCAATACAGCACTCCAGAATCCTTGCCGTCGAAAATAGTCATCGAGAAACACCAAGTTTTGTAATTCTCTTGCCCTTTCAGATTTGCAATCCCGAAGTTACAGGGACCCGTAGCACCAGTCTCCCCAATCTTGGATTACTGGATAACCGGCGACTACAATCACACGTGCTCATCCACAGCCACGGCTCATCGCCTGTCAATCACAAAAAGAAACACACTGTCGACTATTACGAATAACCAGTTCTGGTAACCTGTAACCTGTTATAATTATATAGCAGTGGTTAGTCCAGCGATTAGGGGTGATAAAGGTGGTTAACACAAGTAAGACACGCACGCTCCTTCCAGCTCGGGTGTTAAATTAATACCGGAAAACAGGAAACAGTATATGCAGTACATAAAAAATATAGATAACAAGGATTACATATTGCCAACCTAAATCCAATAATATTTGGTGGCGCCCAGAATCGCAAGAGCTATGCAATATCGCACTATTGCTGAGGATTTAATGTCCCCAGTAGTCAAATACTTTGTTCGAGTTATGATCGGATACGTATTTATTACGATATTGAGTGCAATTTCCTTATCTAACGACGCTGTCTGCAGAAATCTATATAACATGTCTGTTAATATTCTTGATCAGGTAATCCAGGAAGTAGAATCTACTCAACTTCCAATGCTTAATATTCACTTTTAGTATATTTAGACGTTGCAAACTGTTCAGAGTTAGTGGTTTATGAGAGGTATATTAATAATGGTGACTTTAAAGATGAGTTTTCTTTCCAAACCTCTTGAAACGAAAACTACTGCACGTGATGTATTTGATATAGTTGGTTTATTTAAAAAAGAATATAAAATCTCTTGGGAAACGTTTTTGTTGTGTTTGCACAAATGATGCTCCAGCTATGTCGATCTGGATTTCAACGTTTGGTACAGAATGAGTCAACTAAAGTAATCGGAACTCACTGTATAATTCATCGGCGAATATTATTAACGAAGACGCTGCCACAATAGTTACAAGAAGTAATAAAGAGCGTCATAAGTTCTATTAATTTTAAAAAGACGAGCACTTCAAACAGTCTTCTTTTTTTGCAACTGTGCAACGAGTTAGATGCACCGGACAATGCTTTGCTGTTTCACATTGAAGTGAGATCGTTGTAGAGAGAAAATGTTTTAAAACGTGTTTTTGAGTTTCGTCATGAACTCAAAACGTTTTTTAATCAGTAATCTAGACTGCAGATCGAAACTACTTTCAGCGATAAAACTGAAATGCACAAAATAGCTTACTAGGTTAAATTTTTGCCAGCTTGAATGAATTAAGTCTATCACTGCAAGAACAAAATGCAACATGCCTCGCATTGTGTGAAAAAATCCGATAAAACTTAAGATGTAAAAAATAAAATGCACTTCATACCTACCTTATCTGCTATCATTGAGGAACACGACTGAATCAGACGAATGTATTACGATGATAATTCCAGGGCAAGTACGCTTCTACACGCATTCAGACGAAATTTCATTGTACTTTCCAAATCTACCTGACACCCCTTTTACACGTGCAAGACGTCCATTCTCAATCAAAGTTGATGTTCCCTGAGACAACGCAAGAGGAGTCCATTGAACGTATTTACAGCGGCAGCGAGAACTTATTTTTCAACCATCCCAGTTACAAAATTCTGCATCAAGTGCTTCGAGTCATATCCTGTTCTGAGAGTGTTTCACCTTCTTCTTTCATTTCCAACATAAGATCTTTGTTAAACAAGGTTTTCCATCTTGTTGGTTATCAAGTCTACATACAGAAGTAGACTTTTTGTGGAAGATTATTTTCGTTGTGTTCTTGCCGAGAATTTCTGATGTGGTGAGAAAAAAATCTGAAAATTTCATTTATTTGCATTTGGAAATAAATACTATTTCACAATGCATAATTACATAATGTTATTGTGATTAATCACAATACTTTAATTCTATTCAATTTGTAAAAAAAAATAGTTTTACTGTAGGAACGAAAATAATTTTATGGTTGGGAGTCATCATAACATAAGACACTGTATTTAAGGGATACGGCATTAGGAAGGTTGCGAACGATTAGTAGCTCCAGTAACAACTAAATTGTGATGTTAATTTTCCCTCCATTATGTAAGGCAGGGTTTTCCAAACTCTTTGAGTGACGGAATACCTTAGAAGTTTTAAAAATTTCACAGGACACTATATTCATTTTCTAGTTCTAGTATTCTCGCACAGAGGTAGAGTTCCAAGTTTAGATGTTTAGGTAGTAAAACCATTTGTTTTAAATTCCGGATTGCGATATCAAGAAGTTCTGAGAAATATGATACAACAATGTCTGTCAATGCGTTTTACAAAGTATTTGGAATATGACATAACCATAAGATAAAATGCGTACATGATCGCGATGTGTTTTACTTGTGAGAAAATGTGAAATTTGCACTGGACTAATTAAGATTTTCAATTTTTTACGGAAAACCTACTAATTTCCCACGGAACACAGTTTGGGAAACCCTGATGTAAGGAGAGATGGGCCCATGGTGAAAGAAAAGTTAGGTGGGCCGAACGGTCGTCTCTTGTGTAATTATTTTGGCATTGTTCTGACAACCTTTAGATGTCATGTGTGTAGGAGAGCGGTCCACAATTGATCACGTGAGGAGGCGCCCGTATATTGCTCTCATTAAAATTGCTTCAATATATTGTGAAAAACTGATACCCTTCAGTGGGTTTTAATTGTTTCTGATAATCTCTAATATCAGGGCGACCCGTGGCGTAGTGCCTAGCGTACACGCCTACCTCTCGTGACGTGGGTAGAAACCCTGTTCGATCCAAGAAGAATTCGGGGTGGTTGACGAAGCGGTGTTCACGGCAGGTTTTCTTGGGGTTCCCCTGCCTATCATTCCTCCACAACATTCACTCATCATCATTCACCACCATGTCATTCATTCATCACCCGCCTCGGGAAGGTGCGACAGGAAGGGCATCCGACACCCTGGTAATTCCCCAGCCACATCAAAGTAGGAGGTATCATATCATCCCCATCTCTCCAACCCCTACAGACTAGGGAAAAGGAGTTAAGGTTCAAACAAAAATCTCTAATATCAATTATTGTATATACTACTCAACATTGGTACCGTATATTGAAAGCCACATCTTACTGTTCTCGATTCTTCCACTCATTCGACATCTGGAAAATCTTGTACGGCAGTTCTTGGTACTATGTCCAAATGATCATTCAGCAAAACCGAGGATCAAGTGGTCTTTGGCCCACCTATCGCTCTTACACTGCGTTTCTGGCCAGAGTGGAAGTTCTTATGCAAAGAGAAAGCCATTAGGGTCGATAATATAATGAGGGTTTTCTCATATTTACAGAAAACACTTCGCGCAGTTTCTCATTGTGGTATCAATTGGCTGTAGTTGGTCACATGATTGTGTCGTGTCTCCTTATCTTTCTCCCTATTCTACCAATAAGAGGCGAGCATTAAGTAACAGCTGGCGCCAAAGAAACAATGATAATTTGTGCATAGTAAATTTCGTGCTCTAAAGTTGTAAATGAGGCTGGCAGTTCTCTCTTGTATTAAAGTCTCTAAGAGGAAGGTAGTGTGAATAGAAGGGGCATCTAAAACTGATTATTTCCATCCTACTCCAGCGACCGCCACCGTATGTCATCGTAGTATAGCGTTCTTTAGAGTACCTATATGTAGACTAACGCCGGTGTGCTTGTTAATTTCTGATAATTGCCGCCATTTCGTGCGTTTCATCGTACCTCTTTTTCCGATCTTGCGGCAAGTTTCTCTAAACTGCAAAGTTAAAACTCCAATACTTTGTCGTACCAGGTGTTAAGACTTTGCGTACATAGCAATAGCATTAAGTTCATACAAACATTTCTTTATCAATTAGCAGGCCATGAATGTGTGTGGATTTCATTTTCGACTCAACAGTATTGCAAAAATATTCTAATTAACAATTTGTGTATTACATTTCTCATAATATGCATACATTGCAATAAAATTTATTTTTACATAAATTAAAAAAGGCAATGATTTCTTCTGATGTAGTTTGTGGGATTATTTAAAATCTATTACACTATGTGAATTAATTTCCAAATAAATTATACATGTGATTATTTATTAATTATACATACGATTATTGCGCTTCACAATTATTCTTATTAAAATATTCATTATTCCATTGTGCAATTGTACAACCGTATAAATAATTTTGCTCATACTCATTAAAATATATTTCATATTCAGCTACCCTGTTAACTATTCATTACAATTTGTAATTGCCGGGCATCGCTTAACCCGCGTCCACACCGACACAATTTACGCGCGTTCGTGCTCGTTCGGCATGTTTAAATTAGAGTTGCGCTGCAGTTTACAGGGTTGCGTCGCCTCGTCCAACATACATCCCCCACTTTAACCACATCCCGTCGCAGCCATATTCTCTGACTGTTACCTAGCTTTCGATGCCATCCATCTCGACATCTTCTGCCGCAAACCCATCTCACTAGTCCCTCCAATATTACTAGACCTTCTGCAGAGCTATCTAGACCACTGCATATTCACAGTCGGATTCCTGAACCATTCCTCTTCCCATGAATCTATCACCACAGGGGTCCCACAAGGCAGCATGTATGCCCCTACGCTGTTCTTCTTCACCTCAGATCTCTCCCCTCCAAAACTCACCCGCTTTCTCTTCGCTGATGACGTGGCATTCTAGGCAAGTGCCAAAACGCTCACCGCAGCCATATAGAGCCTACAAGATGCCACACACGAACTCACAGACTCGAGCGCACTAAATGGCCTTTACCTCAATGCCACAGAAAAGCAGGCAATGATCTTCTCCAGAAAGAGAAAAGACAACAGATGCTTCAACAACATACGGTATTTCACTGTTAAATACATCACTGTTCCATGTAAAAACTCAGCAAAAGACATGGGCCTCACTCTTGGTAGCGCCCTCACCAGAAAGGCCTACATTCTTGACCTGCGGAAACGACTTCTCCAAGGCATTGCAAGATATCCTCCGCAGCAAGGCGATCAAACTCAAGACCAAAATCCGCATCTACAGTATTACTTTCTGTGGCTGCGAATCGTGGGACATGGCACAAAAAACCTCAATCACTGCGCGTAGAGAACAGAGCGCTCAGGAAGGCACTCCACCCGCCATGAGGCACCCATAACATCACACTACGCAAAACCACCCAAGCTGAGCCCATCCACCTCCACATTCACGCACACGCCCGTGCATTTGTCAAACAATTCTTCACCCTTGCAAACTGGAACTTCCACTTCAGGTCACATTTGCTCCGCGCCTTCCCCACGGGACGGAAACGATATCATAGCGGAAACTTAAAACTGCCGCTCCCTGATATCCCCCCTCCTAACTGCTCACAGAGGTCGAGCACTAATATTCATCTCATCATCCACTACCATCATCGTTTATGTTTCTAGTCGTTGTATGTATTACATGTACTTTGTTCCATTTACTTTCATGTACTTCGATGTATTTCTTCTTGGGACCAGGGGCATCTACCCCAAAATTGACCAACAAGTGTCACCTCACAAATCCAAATATCTCCCACGCAAACATCAACAAGAAGCAAAATTGCACTGCATGGTAGCAGCGTAAAGGCACTACAGGTACTGCGAAAACAACCCGTTGACTAGTCACCGGCAAACCAATGGTTAAAAGTGAAGTGAGTACGAACTATTAAACATTGATCAATTACATGAAGAGCACGCAAGCGTGCAGGCGTGATATATGAAGTTTTAGCTCTAAACACTATCTTGCACTGCAGTGTGGACGCGCCTAGGCGCAAAACGGCGATCGATGTTACTCCTCTTATAGGTACTCTAGCATTCTTCGCTGGAATTTGAATTCTAGTTCTCTAATTATCAATTAATATTCATAACATAGAGTATTCGCACATTCATGTTAGCTCCTTATTGAGAATGACTCAAAAGCATATTTAGATAGTTCTGAGTACAGTTATCTAGAAACCATTTTATAGAGCACAATATTCTGAGAGCGTCGGGTCGAAATATTAATGAGTTGTAGTTAAGTAATCGTGTCAGAATTGCTTCTGGGATAGAGGAATTCTAACAGCATTGCTGCTTCGGGGACACCGCGTTGACGCTCCTCTATGCCCTGGTCATTGTACATGATCACCGCTTGTTCTCAGGCAACCTCCTAAATAACGGGGATGACAAGTATGATATGCGAATGAGGTGAAATAATGAGTGAATATTGTGGTGGTATCAATGGCAAGTGAAAGTGGAGTGCCCCGAGAAAACCTGCCGCAAACCCGCTTCGTCCACCATCGCGAATTCCAAGTACGCTAGGCACTACAGGGATTGAACCATTGTCACCAGAGGTAGAAGGCAAGTAGGCTAGGCACTACGCCACGGGTCGCCCGGATGTAGTTAAGTACACCATGCAGACCACGACTACGTAATGTTGGGACGACAGATACGATGTTTTAAAGGAAAATGAGTGCACACCAAGGATAAGTGGCTTAAAGAACGAAGGTCCAGGACGACGTGTGCAAAATTTGGAGAAATTTGGACTAAAATTGACACCAATATTACTTAAGTAACCAAAATAGTCACTGATGAACACGATACAAAATTTAGATGCAGAAATTAAGGTTATGGCACAACGTACTGCGGTAAAAACTCAATAGAACATCGATATACTAATGTAATTGCTTACGCTACAAAGAAACTTACTAGATGCACCACATAACACACACTATACACCGTATATAGTGTGCGTCACATGTTATTAGAATGTACTATAGACGGCGGAAACAGCGCAACCACTAGTGACGCATGGAACTATATACGTGCAGATTGCATTTTATCTCTCGAGGTTAAACTATAGGAACCAGGTGCACCAAACTTCGTGGGAAGGTGTAGGGTCCAAAGCCACATATTCCACAAGAGTTCGGTTAATGTGTGGAACACAGGGCCAATGATATACCGGAAACACGGGTCACAGAGACACGTATGATTCTACATTTTGGGGAGTAACTGGCGAACGGATTGGCTGTTCGAAGAGGTGAGATACCATAACAACCGCTTTAGCATCCTATTTACATATAGCAAAGACAAAAAAAGACCGTGGGGACGTACTTTCGCCAGCGGACAGAACAGATGGAGACAGAGGTATCGAGTCATAGTGGCAGAAAGGCGGGGCCAAAGGGCACTGGATGAGGAGTCAGCAGGATATGAAATGGTATCAGAAAGAAGAAATGGAAAATGGCCCAAGAAATACAGGACGTCGAGCAGAAGATAGTTAATATGGCCAGAAAACTAGAAGAAATATTCAAGGGAGAATCGTTTGGCCGAATGAAGAATAGTTCAAAGGGGCTAATAAAGGATGGAGTTTTCCATTTATGGCGTGGTGGACCGCTTAAATGATGAAAATAAAGGGTACAGGTAAAGATACGTTTGAAGGAGGAAGTAACACATTTGGCAAATATAATAAGTGGAGCTGCGGATATATTGACAGGAACAGAAAGCATAATAGCGACACGTGTAAGTGAAACGTTGCGAGAACGTGTGGTGCTGCTAGCAGGAGAGAGTACATACGGAGATCGTAAGACAAAGGAAGAAATAGGATCGATGAACGGTTTAATGAGATACGGGATGCAGATAGGAGCATGTATCTGGACGGACAAGAAGAGGGGGTAGTGCATAAGGTCGGGGAACAAATACAACACTTAAGTTCGAGTCTAATAGTATGTGTGGGGGGCATCGTTGGCATCGAGGTCATTAGAGCCCTAAAATTCTGTACAGGTAGGGAAAATGCAGTTACGCACTAAGGAGAGATAACATGACTCTCGCCGGGTGAGGGGACTCGCCGAATGACTCAACCGTACCCACTGAAACCCTCCTGAATTACAATATCTCAAAACATATACCGTATTTTACGGACTATAAGACGCACTTTTTTCTTCAAAAAATTGCCTCCACAATTCAGGTGCGTCTTATACTCGAAATTAATATAAAATGTCCAGTGTTTGATTTAAAATTCTCGCTTGTCTAAAAATGGCCATATATTCGATGCCGCGAGAAACCTATCTCTATCTGGCTACATTGGATTCAACTGGCAGCAGCAGTGCACCGATGCGACGAACATAAGTTGCGGGGATTCACAAGCTTGCTAACACTTGTCTCCCTCCCGCCCCACCATCACACACCCAGAACATTGTCAAGCCTATGATGCGTCATTGCAATCTACGGTGCCAGTGAACTTGAATTGAAATGATTTGTGTTATTGGTCAGTTCGGTTTTATAAACTAAGATTTTTTAGTCTGGCTTTGAAATGTAATAATAAAAATGGTAAAAATGTTATTTTAAAAAAAATTGCTTAAAAATTAAGGTGCGTCTTATAGTCCGTAGCGTCTTATAGTCCATAAAATACGGTATCAAAAACTTTCCAAAAAAATGAGTAAAATTAAAGATACCCTAGCCCTAATAGGCGTCGGGATCCAAAAGAACAAGAGCTAACCTAGGAAAATCAGGAAAGAGAAAGGAAGGAGCCTTGCACAAGTGAAAGTAATGCCAGACTCAGCTCGGGGCCCCGTGTTTGCCAAACACGTACTTACTAGATGTAAGTCCCCTGGGGGGTCGACTCTAATAGCTAAGATAAATGAGGAGCATTGGAAAACGAGTGAAACTAACTCTGGAATTTTGAAAAATGTACCGCGAACGAGAGAGAAACAAGAGGTGTTGTTATTGCACACCAAGACAGAGGGGAATGTTCAAGACAAGCTAAGGAAACGGTTGAAAGAACACAACACTGGCACGTATACGGACGGCGCGGGAGACGCAAAATGGTGACCTAGTGTTTGTGGTCCCAGATAAAGCAGAGAAAGGGAAATTAGAAATGACAGGGGTCAGATGATTTACAACATCGCGAAATTGGGAAGACACACCACGGGTGCGCTTGCCAACCAACAGAGACGAGAAAGAGTTTATAATAGATATAATACAGCGAAATTTTCAAAAGGTGCGCAAGAATGTGAGAAAGAACATATGGGTGTTGTACCGGCAAAGGACTAAGAATTCCAATTATGAAAATTGGGTGTTAGAAGCAAATGGAGGAATATTGACAACCAACTTGAAAGAGGGCCGTGTATATGTTGACTAGATGAGTATACGAGTGCAGGAGGATCTAGATCCGTCTCGTTGCTAGATATCACCGTTACTGGCACGTGGCAGCAGTGTGCAGGTTGAAAGTGGATATGTGAGTCCATTGTGGAATTGAGGGACATAAATTTCAGTTGTACCAATACGGAGCAGGAGCATGTGTGCGCTAATTGTACAAGGAAAGGGACCAATAACACACATAGTACACTCAGTTGGGCATGTCCGAAGTACAAGTTAGCTAAGAAAATGTTACAAGGATGTAGAAACTATGATTAGGATTATTCACCAAAATTTGAAGAGAGAAAATTTCAACAGTGGAAATGGAGAATTTCATGCGGCGAGGGAATGACGACGTAGGGTGCTTTCAAGAAGGTTTTGCTGTGGATGGAAAACTTTAGCACGCTCCATTGGCGTGGCGAACTAGACACCTTGTGCGATGGTAGTAGGAACGACAGGAGAGCTTCTGGTTTTGGTACAGAAGAAAACAAGTTACTGCCAGGTGATTGTGTATAAATTGCAGAGTATAGATTTCACAATCATAATTTATTATTACCCATACATAAAGAATTTAGATAACGATTTAAAATTCATAGGGCAGATTATGCGAGAGAGAAGGGAACAGATATTTTATTACGTATGGATGCTAATGCTTGAACAAAAGTATAGGGTGACAAATGCACGACACGACGAGACAGGAAGTTCGGGAAATTTGTAATGGATAATAGATTAGTAGTAATAAATGAATATGGTGAAGTGACATTTGTTGGGGTGAAGAGGCGAGTCACTAATCGACGTGACATTGATGGACAAATGGAGAACAGCGCATGTAACAACATGGCGAGTCATAAATGGGTTAAATAGTGACCATAAAGGAATAGAAACCCAAGTAGAGACAAAGAGAGAATCCAGTACGAGTGGCGGTGGCTCCACATTACAGGTAAATTGATTGGGATAAACGACTTGTTACGGAAGGTGCAGTATGAAATGCATCAAGCAGACACGTTAGATGATTACGTCGATGTGCTACAATTAACACTATTAAGGGAGTGCGAAGAATGTATCAAGCGGACAAGAAACCAACAGGACGCAAACGGGTAGTGAAATGGTGGACAAGCAACTTGACACGCTTAAAGAAAATGTTAAATAGGGCACGCCGTCAACATCAACGAACACGTAGAACAGGGGAAGATATTACAACAATACCTACAAAAGAGCGAAAAGACTTATAAAGATGCAATTTGTCAAGCAAAACAAGATAGTTGGCAAACGTTCTTAGATGAATCATTTCGGAAGTCGACTTGTAGGTTACCCTTTCTCATTAGTAGAGAGAAAATATGTAGAAAGGAAATTCGGGTGTCATGGGAACATAACAGAACCTACACGCGTACGTGGCGGGAGACGGGCGAGTTTTTATTGGAAGAGATTTATAAGGAAGGCGACCAAGAGGCCTGGGAGTACGACTCGCTATAAATTCAACCTGCGGATAAGATAACACAAGAAATATTGAAGGCAGCAAAGGAGATGAAAAGGAATAAAGCACCAGGATTCGACTTGATCACTCATGAAATTGTGCAAAACACATTAGATGTATTGATAAACCCGCCACAAAAACTCTACAACGAATGTCTATCAGCATCACATTTCCCAAACGGATGGAAAATAAGTCAAGTGAGGTTGTTCATCAAAGGAAAGCCTCAGCTCCTAGTCATATAGGCCAATATCCCCTATTCCGACATATGGGAAATTTTGGATAAGATGTTAACCAAAAGAATACAGGAATATTTATATACCGAATGCAACATGAACGAACATCAATATGGCTTCGATCCAGGTAGAAGTACAAGAGATGCCTTACAATATTTAATCAAAACGGAACATGATAAAGGCATATTTTACTGATAGGCATTTATTGAGATCGGTGGGGAAACAATCATCAGGACACGTCATAGGTTGTCCGCAACGCTCATCGTGTAGTCCTATTTTCTGGAATGTCCTGTTCAGTCCAATATTATGGGCATTGGAAAAGGAAGAAATAAAGATGGTTGCCTGTGCTGACGATTTAGTTCTGATTGTACACTACTAAAAACAAAAAGGGCTCATTTATCTGTGGTTGTATTTCACAATTTCATTTTAATAAATTAATGAAAGAGATTTCAGTTTTAGTTATATTTGTTGTAATCTAAAACACGTTTTTTGTAATATTAATCTCGGATCACGATTTTATATGCTGCACGATTACAACCAGTGTTATATTGTAGATCATT
>NNCF01128649.1:0-63817 GCA_002313205.1 Laupala kohalensis | reverse complement strand
TTGTAGGCAATGAGATTTGATTTCTTTACTTCACTGTATAAATATAAGAAATTATAGGAATATTTATAAGTAATTTGTGATTCGAATTATACCAATTCCATACGATATCTTGCAATTATATTCAAATTCTGTTAAAAACTATATTTTATCACAGTATTACGCAAACGTTTTTTACAGAAACTCTAATATCTTTTATATTGTCTATGAAGACCTTGCGAGACAACGAATCTCGAGATGTCGTTTAAATACAGAGAATGGTAAAGTTTATTGAAGTCAAGAATATACATAATATTTTTGTTACAGAAGTCCAAGATGTGTATAATAAAAAAATACAAAATATTTCTTTAATAGCGGTGTAATGAAACATTTTATCTCGTTACGATTTACGAGCGGTACGATGTCTTCTATTAGTCTGCCAAATATGGGAGCCGTTTCAAATAGACCTACGATTGGTCGAATGAAACTTCCCCAGTCGAAGGGGAAGGAGCAGGAGAGAGGCGTTGCAAACTTAACAAATCCAAAACTGCTCTCAGCGTGGGACTTAGAAAAATAAATGGCAATATCCAGGACAAAAGAGACTTCAGTATGCAAATATATGGGCACAAGATACAGATCGTTAAACATTATAGGTACCTGGGTGTGGTTCTAGATCACCGTCTACAATTTGCGGAACACCCCACCTATGTTAGGAAAAGAGTACGGACAATATTATACAGCATAATGCGTTTAGACATAACGCATTATGACATAGCACGGAGGGACTTGAAAACGTTATATCTAGGGGCGATACGACCAATTTTGACATATGGCAATGTAATGTGGGTTGAAAGGGTGATACACCAGTGTTTCGAGAGACGGCTGAGGTTGATTGAGCGACAATACCTAGTGCAAATATGTGGAAGTTTCAAGATTGTCTCTACGGAAACATTAAATGTGATCTTATGCATTATGCCGGTGGATTTGTACGTTCAGAAGCAAAAATATCGCCATATAATGAAAAGGGATGGGGCAATTAAGGTGAATGAACAAGAATTACGTAGAGACGACGAGAAATCGAGACGATTGCTCTCAGAAGCATTAATGCAAGGATGGCATCGCCGATGGGAGACTAGTACTGAAAGTCTATATATATATATATATATATATATATATANTATATATATATATATATATGTGCGGTAAACTGCCTACAAAAACACAAAATGGTTCCATCCAACAAAATATACACTGCAATTCTTAACGTGCCACGGGACATTTAAGACATATTTAAGAAAGATTAGGAAGTTAGATGATATCTGTGATTGCAATGGAGGACAGGAGACGCCTGACCACTTGCTCTGGGATCGTCCGATTTATGCTGCAGAAAGAGCAGAGAACATGAAACACTACAGCGCGGAAGATATATTGAACATGACAGGCAAGAGTCAACTAATTGAGGCGCAGACAAAATATGACATATATGAAGGCTTTGTGGGGGAAGATACTTGGTTCACGACAGTCGCTGGAATAGTAAACGATGTGCATGCCTCCTCGCTGGCGAGGAAGGACAACACCAAGGTGGCTACGATGCGCCCGTACTGAAGTTCATATAATAATAATCAATGAGAAATGGAGAACCTTGTTTTGCACTACAATAGGTGGCCATGGGAGCCAAATTAAATTTTTAAAAAAGCTTATTTTGTTTCATGGTCTTAATTTAATTGATTCACTTAACAGACTCCACATTTGTTATTAAACCCTTGGAGTCTACAGTTTGGATCGAAAAAGTAACTTTACGAAACAACACAACCCTGTTTTGTTCGCGTTTAGAAAACATTTTGTGATAGAATACAAAGTGAAATTTCTATGTATCTTACTGATGTAGGAATAGAATATCGAAATTATACATTCCCAATTTCATTCATTTCAGGCATGCAACGAGGCGGTGTTTTTTTTTTAAATTCTGATATGTACAGTAAGGAACCTCATTGCTAGAGGTAATGCCAACTGAGAAAAAAATATTTCGAACAATTTGTTAACTGGAGAAGGTTGAGTGAGTTTTATTATAAAAAATACAGTTGATTTATAAAAGAGTTGTTAATACCGGGACCAGTAGCGTACCTAGGTTGGAGCGGAGGGGGCCGTTCGCCCCGAACCTCCAAAAATGTCAGAAAAAATCATTTGAACACACATAGTCGAAAACTTTTTAAAATAGTAAAATACAGAATAGTTCAGATTATTATAAAATATAACTCAAGTTTCCATTTTTTTAAAATATACTTGTGCTATCGATGGACATACATTGTCAAGCCAATCACGTTTGTGGCTTTTAGATTTGGGACCTCCAAAAGACCGCCCCAGATGTCATTAGATGCGGGTACTTGTGACCGGGACTGCTCCTGCAACCATTTTACTCTCTAGAAGTGTTAATTGCAACGCAGTTCTTCCCACAATTTATCTATCAATTTAATGTCAGTGAATGAATGGGCATTTAAGCTGTGGCACCTATAGGTGCGTGACGAGCCACAGCGGAGTACTTCCCGGCGAGACCTGGCCTTAAGTATTTTACCTCGTAAACGTAGCCAATTAAGACAAATACACACTTTTACATATACAAATAAATTTTATGTCTGTTATTTTTAGAAAAAATGCAAGGATTTTTTTCTAGTTTTTAGCACATTGAGATTACAAAAGCAACCTATAGCACATTTATTTAACAATTTTCAACTATATATGATATATTCGGGTAATACGCTTCAAAAATTATGTATTAAAATCTTATATTTCATCTCCACATTTTATTACATTCATTAATAAGTTAATATTCGGGTTTTACAATAATGTATTCGACCCTATCAAAGTAAGAAAATGGTTGAGATAAAATGCCAATAGTCCAGTAAATCAAATTATTTGTTAGTAAAAAGGATATTTTAATAAATATTAACTAGTACGAATAAACAAATTACTAATGCACATGTTTATTAAATTACGTGTAATTGTCTGAAATGTTGTGAATAAGGCCACGCAATGGTTAGAGAATTTGTGAGTCGCTATTATGTAATAAATTCAATAAAATTTTATTTTTATTCGTTCGCGGGTTACTGATAAAGTCATGGTGCAGTTCATAAATCTACAGGGACCGGCCCACGAGAAAGTCCCTTTCCATTTCCAGCCTTCAAAAGATGGTGCAGTCAGCGCATGCGCTGTACGTATATTACATACTTGCAAACACCGCCCTGCCAACATATTTCCTCAGCTGACCCTACCAGATGTCACAGAGCGGCTGAAGCGCAACTAGGAAATGAGTCAAGTTTTCGATTTCTTCGTCATCGGGTAAGAGGGCAAGAATTGCTTCGGCGTAAAACATTCCCCGGAGCAGTCAAATGTTATGACCTGTAGCCCGGCGGAAATACCGCAGACGGTCTGCGGCGTGAAAAAACATCTTTGCAACCAAATTCTTTCTCATGTCACGAAGCGAATGTTTTAGGTTTCGCGCGTAACACTGGACGTCAGCTCAGGGACATTCTTATGGGACGGTACCTATATCTATAAATATACCAACAGATTTCACAAAAATCGTTTGATAATTAAAATAGATTGGATAAACAGCTGAAAAAATATACACACAGCCTAAATGAGTGACGCAGTAACATCATAACTATGTTTTAAAATGTATCAGAATGAATTCTACTACAATTTACGTCCATTGTATAATCAATTAACATAAATAATCAAAGACTTACGACCTTTTTTGTTGTCTGTGTGGGTGCATACCCCACCCTACTTAAGAAAAATCTCTACTTCGTGCGTCGATCGCAGCAAGGTGTGCTTCTTACAACGTGGAAGTCACAATATTACAACTCGAGTAATATAACTCCTGCTCTGGCTGCCGAGTCGAAAGTGAGGACGCTGGGGGTGAAAGAGAAGGAAAATAAACGTTGTTCTGAAAACATTAGTCATTCAGAGGGAAGGGTCTACTAATCCGGTGTGCATCTTCTGGGCTTTCACACCGACCACAGAGGCACGACGACGCGGCGATAAAATCGCTTTCGTGGAAAGTGCGACTATCCCTTCCCATTAGCCATAGTTTGCAGACTGGCTAGTAGATACCGGGTAAGAGCGGGAGTTATGTTGCGCGGCTTATACCATTATCCATTCTACCGGTAAACAAATATTTGAAGGGTGCAAAATTGCACTTTTCTCTATTTTTTACGAAAAACGCCATACTGTTGAAACAATGAACTTTAATTTTTGTATGTTAACACGCCGAGCAATTCCCTGAAACATTTTCTCGCAACCGCTTAGGAAACTGGTACCTTTTTTGTGTGGGGCTTTAGGGCTCGTCAAAACTGGTACGGGGGATGGGGTGGATACCCCTTCATTAGGGGTGGTTAGATACTGGCACTTAAATTTTTAATACAATATACTGCTTACGTCTAATGTCACTAAATGTTAGGATTTTTTAAAATCACGAATCAATCGATTTTAACGCACAAATAAACAATATTCCAAAAAAAGGGGGTGAAATGTTGAAAGGGGTGTCTGGATTCCTCTTGTTGATGAAAAAAACAACAAACAAACCATGTTTCTCGAGACAAGCACACACCATCCTGACTTGTTTTGGAACATCTGAAACGCACTCTCTTCAGAGGAAGTGGAGGGATAGGGGGTGGGGGTTGGTTTTCAGTTGTGGGTGATTTGTTAATCTCGGCTTCTAGAGTGGACATTATCAAATTGGCATACATTGAACAAACTTACCAACTTTTTTAGAACTTTGCAATTTAAAAAAAAACATAAAAATTTGAAGAATATTTTTCAACTGTGTAATATCACAGCAAATATAAAAAATATGTAAATGGAAACTTATACAAAACACTTCAATGCGAGTATTATTCAAAATGTGTATTTTCCTCCAGTTTAAACAAGTAACATTTCAGAATGAATTAAAATTAAATCAGGACTCAAGATAACACCCGAGCCCCAGTACAGATATCAAGTAGCATAAACTCTGCACCTGCACAGCTTCTGATGCATGGGCTAATGAAAAATGTGCTGCCTGTAATGAAAATTTAATCATTGACTTGCCGTATTACTCTTCCCTCCCCCCAGAATTTTGGAATAATCCAAAAGGTTTTTTTTTACAAAACAAATCCTAATGACTTAAAAAACATTAAACTTTGATAGAATGCTGTTTTACTACTAGAAAGCATATTTTCTAGGGTGAGATAACGATGAGTGCTAGAAGAAAATTATAATTTTATCAGTGCACAAACAAATTGAGGAATTATTCTTCTGATATAGAGCTTCACTGGTAATGTTTGTATAGTAGTAACTATAAATTCATTCAGTGTGGCAAGTGATATTTTCAATGACTCTCGTTCATCATAATAGTATCTACATAGTCAATTTGATTCAAAATAATAATTTTTGAACTATCTCTAAGCCAATACATAATTCTAGGAGAAATATAGTAAAAAAATTCAATGTGATTGCAAAAATAACCTTACCAAGCAGAAAAAAGTAGATCACACAATAGCTTAATGTTGATTTTATAGCTGTCGAATTTAATGTCCAATAGGAAAAATTACAACTTATAACTTAGTCAATTTTGTTTGTTAACATAGAATGGCAATTCTTTGCCACATCCTATAGAAACAGTGACTGATGGTCTAGGTAGAACTGTTAAAACGTATTGCAAATGCAAATTTATAATGTAACTCATCATGATCAAATCTTAAACCCACAATAATTATATACCTACGGTAGAACTCCAGTCATCCAGAACGAAGGTTGAAAATATTTGCTGCATTTATTTATACTGTACTGAATTACCTGTAACCACTACAAACCTATTATATCATAGAATTATTTCTTTGAACTGTGTATTGTGAGATAAATTTGTTTTTTTCCCACAATCTGACTCTTAACTATTAGTTATTTCCACATTTTGAGTCTCAACTATATTCCAGTTGACTTGCCCCCAAAAAAAACTTTTTTGGAAGAAGTCCAATTATCCGGATATCTGATTACCTGGACTGAGTCTGGTCCCAATAAATCCACATAATTGGAGTTCTACTATGTCTCTCCACAACCGGAACAAATTTTCATAGTAGTAAATCATTTTCTTAATCAACATCTGTGAATTATGAAAAAACAAAAACAAAAGGCGGTTGATAACTTAATTCCATAAATAAAATTAATTCTAAACAACAGGAACTTAAAACCTACATTTAATATGTTTATCTAAAAGCCATGCTGTTACTAAGTCAATATGAATTTGTACACCGATAACTGACCAGGTCCCATGACACCAATAGGTAAATGAACAGCTAGACTCTAAATTTGTCACATGACAGTTCTTAGTGGAAGAATAATAAAGAAAATTACTACCTGAAAGGAATCGAGAATCTTTACTTTATTGTCAGAGATTAGAGACTAGATGTACTTGGATGGGCACTATACAATTGACAGCCCGGCAGGTATGGTTTGAAGAGTAGGAAAAAATTAATACTTCATCACTTACATCAAAAAGTAACCATCTAATCATTAGTGTAAATGTGAAGTATGATGCACTTATTTTTAAATTATCTTGTTTCAAATTTATTGTATTTTATTTCAAGAAAGTGAGATAATTTCAACATTAGACTATAGGGTGATCACACTTCCCTCATTAGACCTTTAGTAGATTATGCAGCCATCTGTTGGGATCCTTATAGGAAGGAACAAATATTTGACCTAGAAGTACAAAATTGGCACTTAATTTATTAATTGTAGTTCAAATTACAAAAAAGAATTTAGTTTTAGAATCCGCCTTACACAATGTTAATAAAAATAAAAAGTGTGGAATCATATGGACATTTGGAACATCATGCTTGAATAGGCATAAAACATCATTTTAAAATTAGAAATGTGGAACAAAGCATCCAATGTGGGAAATTTTTATATCACTGAAGAGCTGCTAGCACCTGTTACAATCTTGCATTACTACTTACAACTTTGATTGCAGCAAACATTTGGTACATTCACAAAATTCTTGATTAAAAGGATTATATTTTAAGAGCACAAGAAAAATTAATAACAGAACGCAAAAGAAATAAAACAATTAACTTGCACATTTATTCACCCTCAAGGAACAGAATTATTACTCCATTGTATGAAAATAATTACACAGTAGTAGTACAGCCACAGTATCACTTGTTGCAACACAAAATACCACAATTTACTATCCATGTATTTGTCACAGCATTGTGGAAAGTGAACTAAACAACAATTGCAAAATAAAATTTAAAAAATTCATACATGACCTTCACACCATTGTCAAATAATTACTCAATGGAGTTAAGTCAGTTATCTCAGTACTTTCTTTAAAAACCTAACTTAGAGGTATCTATAAAATCATTCATTACAATTTCTGATACAGAAATATAAATTGCAGTCACTAGAGCCACTAAGCTCCCTAATCGTGTACTTTTACGAATAAATAATGCACTTGCTAAAATAAAACTTCCGTATGTCATATAACGAACCCACTTTCCAGGATCCTTCATTCCTTGATGAATTGCATCTGAAAAGAATGTATTAATTCCGTACTTTCAGAGAACAATGAAGAACTCTCTCTGCACAAGCTTCAGATCATAAGAATAATACTAAATAATAATTCATTAACACATACCATCACAAAAATATGATCCTTCACTATTTACACATACTTCATGAGGCTGGCACAAGTCTCTGGAAGAACGACATTCGTCAATATCAAAACAGCCTCTCCTTTCATCCATTTCCCATCCTGGCTTACAAGCTTTACATTCTGAACACAGAAAAATAAATAATTATTTTCTTTATATTGGCAATAAAAGAGCATACTAATAATAAAATTATAATAAATATCACCTGCAGAAGTACCACCACTACAACCACCAAGACATGATTTGTGACAAGGAGAACAAGAGGCACCACTGCCTGAAGATAACTGAAAATAATCTATAGAACACTCTTCGCATTGTATTCCAACATAACCAACATCACAAACACATTCTCCACTGCCACTCCGAGTACCATCTCCCTACAAGAAATAAGATTGGCACATGGGAAAACAAAACAAAAAACAACTGGAGTAATACTTTGATTCACACTATCAAATGTGCTTTTTTCCCTTTCAACACATAATTTAGAGTCATCCAATAATCAATCCTCTAAAGCTACTTCACATTTTAACAGAATTATATGTAATGTGTGACTACCTTACACTTTCCATTATCATTACATAGAGCACCTGGATAACCCGGACATTTTGAGCAATCAGGTCCATAGTGACCTGCAGGACAACATAATTTCATTTGTGAAAAACATAACCACCTCTCCAAATCAGGATCAGAATCCTGCTTATGAAACCACCATGTTTCCAGATCAGCCTCTGCTTCTTCAGCTAGAGAATGGCACTGAAAATTATACGAGTTACATGTATTACAAAATAATAACAATGTATTGCCACTTATAATAAATCAAAGCAAAAGTACTAAACAAAAAATTGCAATTGGTCTTCGTACAATAAATTCCTGCTCTGAAATCACATAGGCGCAAAACCACCACTTAAAACACTATTTCTCATGAATGGGAAAATTCAGAAATGATAGCTTCAACACTAAAACAGATTTTAACTTGTGTAGGCCTGTTACTTTTAAGCAAGATAAATAATTACAAATCCTGGAAGAAACTAACAGCAAGTTACGCCATCTAAATAATAATCTGTTCTTACTTGTGCTTGTGTGTCTGTAACATCATGACACAGTTTTTCTTGAATTTCTACAAGTCGAACTTCACTTCTAAGATAGCTTCCTAATTTCTCTTCCTCCCAAGCACTATCACCACCTGCGAAATTGTCACGAGCTGTCCGCTGAATGCCCTAATAAAAACAATACATCAACGAATATGAAATGATTTATGTTAATAAATAATAGTAATCTAAATTTACCTTTTTGAAAGATTCAACCAACACTTTACATCCAGAACAGGGGGATAATTTAGCAGTATCCTTCAAGGAGGTATTAAGTTCACTGAAAGTCACACTGGAGAAAACTAAGAGAAAAAAAAGACTTTTCGTATCCATTTTCACAGTAAAAATTTAAGTAATAAAAAATTCCACAAACAAGCTAAAAATCCTGATTCACAGAAACTGAAATGAAAATGTAACTAAAATGTCTCTATATTTCGGTTCATAATTAGGTCTAAAGCTAACATAACATTCAAATACACTTGTATTTTTTAAGATATCCAGTACCCATCCAACGATGTTCAAGAAACAAATATAACATGTCATACATTAAGAGGTTAAGTTGTTACAAGAAACGAAAGCAATAATCCACGTAGGTTTTACGAGACACCGGAGTAGGAAGGGGAGTGATATCAAATGAAACCGAATGGACAGCGGGATCACTGCAGGTTACAGCTCGCTCAACATCGATATTTTATCGATAGTTTTTGATAATGCGGATTATTCTATTTTCACATTATTATTCCGATCGCCGATCTGCCGCAAGGTGACAGCACTGCCATGCGAATACCGATGCAATCTTGTTTTATACAGCTCTCCTGCTACACCATTGAACAAAGGATGATTTCGTAAAAATTTGAACAAAAATCCTACAGAGATTAAACTTTGCGGAAAGTTAGGTTTCGGGGTCACTGTAATGGGGGGGAAAATCGAACACTCAAGTGGACAGGTGAGCCCCCTGAGAGGTGGGGGTCAAAAGCAATGCATGTATGTACACATATGACAGCTAAAAATCGTGCGTTTTTTAAGCATTTTAGCTGTGAACACACACATACACGCACACACACAGATACATGGGTGGGTCGAAAAAAATTCTTTAACCTGGCTGGGTGATAAAAATGAAGCTTTTAAGCTTCTAAATCATCCAGCAAAACGAAAGAATTTTTTGACTGAATCTCGAGGGCGCGCGGGAGCTTAAAAAATGCCAATTTTTGATACTTTTTTATTCTGAAGCGTACAACACAGATATCAATCGTTGCGATCGGTCGCATACTTTGACTAAAATTTAGGATATATATTAAGGAATCAGCGTGGCTCAGTGGATAGAGCACTGAGTTGCTGGCTGTATGGCCGGGGATCGATCCCCGGGGAGGTGGGGATTTTCATCACGCCTCAAAATCCAGCCTGTTATAAAATGAGCACCAGGATCTATCCTGGAGTCGAACCAGTCGGAGCGAGATACTTCTCCTCCTATTGCCGGTCAAGAGTTCTACCCTCCGCGAATTACCAATCTATTAATTAGTAATGAGAACTATGACAAGCAGTTGACGTACACCACGAGGCAACGACCGTCAGGTGTGCGTCGTAGAACGGTTGGCAAAGGAGGCGCTGAAGACAAGGGAGTGACAAGGTTCGCCTAAATTTAGTTTTTTATTATTCTTAAAAAGCGTTAGGTTAAAATTACGGAGAGGACGGTTGAAAAAGATAATGTCGTTGAAGTGAGGATTTCCTAGGAAGGAACGTTCTGAGTGGCTAGGAACAAGCACTTGTCGNCCTAGGAAGGAACGTTCTGAGTGGCTAGGAACAAGCACTTGTCGTTCTAAATAACCAATCACGACAACTCCGCATGTAGTGAGAATTTGACATGATTGGCAAAAAAATAGTCATATGGTTTTTAAAAATGTGTCACGTGAATTAGTTTCTGAGGGACAGAGTGGGGAACGAGGTGATAAAACATGATGCAGAGACGTTCCGCGATTCATTCGAGTATATTCGAGACTTTAATGAGATTTCGATATTCGAGCCCATTCGATCAGATTCGAGTAGAACATTCGGAATCATTCCGAGACTCAATGATTCCGAGATCACTTCGAGATTTTTTCATTACTCTAGGTCTTGAAGTTTTGGAGAAGTTATTCTTAAACTTGATCTTATTCCAAATTATGCAGAGTTTTCAAAGTTTCAACTTTAATAATCTACCCGAGAACTAGTCGGAGATCAAATGTTTTGTTTTATAACAAGTGGCGATTGTAAAGACTATTTAATCGCGTCGCATCAAGTTGAATGAACTCTCGCTGCAAAAGAACTATATTATGACGGTGGACGCTGAGAATTCCGAGAACGAGAAACTCCAGGCAGGCGCGGCAACTTCCAAAGAAAGTTGGTTTTGAACGCCGAATGAGCGACTGGCAGGTACGAAGAAGGACGCACCGCACGAGCCGATGCTAATCAATGGCATTGCAATATTCACCTACGCTTTTAGACTGATCTGATCATCACTGAAAAGGTGACCTGAGAATACTGGTTGCGATCAGTAATAGATATTTAAGATATATAGTAATGGTCCACGCTCAGAACTTTTGTGATGTTATTCTTAATGAGGGCAGAAAGAAGAGAGAGCGATAATGATGGCTTTTTAAATTTAATTAATGTTTTTGCTGTAATTAACTGGTAATAATGAATACCAGAAATTCTCTTAAAAATTTCAAGTCAATGTTTTGTGTGATAACGTGTGATTTTTTGGGGGGTTTGTGTATGGCAGTGTTAATTAGAAATGGATCATGGATAATTAAGTCAATTTAATTTTTGTAATATGAGTTTTCCTTTAACAAGGAATCCTGTGTGTTGTTTACACTTAATTAAAAATAATACGAATCCACTTATGTTTTTATTGGCACAAGAGTTAGCTGGGGCAAATATAATCAGGTGAGTGTTACCCACTACTCCATTCACTTTAATTTTCGAGTTCTATATATATCACGTTGCGGCGCCAAATTGTAATAAAAGAAAAGTTAGGGTGTCCAGATAAGCTGAACCCTACGTTGAAGCAGCCAAATTGTAATATAATATAATAAATTATTTAACTTGATAATAGGGTAGTGCATAATACTATCCCTCACGCTGATGCGCCATTGGTGATATAATTACATAAATGAATCAAATAGGGAAGTGGGTAATACTACTAATACAAGGAATAAATGATACGCGGGGTTCGTGCCCATTTATTCAAAAGAAACACACACTTTCGCTCTGTGAGACGCGTAGCGTATAAATAAAATGGTTTTATTATCTCTAACTACTACATTCCTAATTATATAATATTTACTCTACACATGCTTACACACACATTTCCCTGTTATCCCCCAAAAGTTCACACGTTCTTGTAATACAATTATTTGCATAGAGGTTGGTAAAGTAAACAGCCCCCAACACTTCATAGTTTCCAATGGTTGCGTTACACAAAAATCAATAAACAAAGCTAATCAATTCTGTACATGATGAGAAGACATTATGGTTATTCCCCTATAGTTTCTAGCACTGGAGTACACGCTTAATGTTCGTCTAAGGACACACTGCTTCGCCACTGTTTAAGCTAGATGCAACTAGCTGAGTACTGTTACCTTAAAAACCAAAACAATGTTGACACGTGGGCTGCCTCGGGCGAAACTGGGTGGTCACCTTCAAGCTGGAGTCTGGATGAATGACCCTCCGATTTCCTGCTGGTGGCTACCTACTGCACCTCTCCGCTGAATGGACCTATTCATCGATGCGACCAGTCACATCGTTACTGTCAGCTGGCCTAGTAATTGCTCAAGGTCGCCACTTCCGAGTCTAGCCACTTCCTAATCGCGGACGGACCTCGTCGTGAAGAGTTTTTCCAAGATGAGAACGACCGGTACTCGCCCTCGAGGACCACTAATAACTGAATTGTCATCTCACTCCGCGGTACGAACGAACACTTTAAACGAATACACTGAAGTGCGAATAATCTCCGAAATGTTTAAAGTTCCGGAGTGTTCCTCGAGAACTCTGAATATGTCAGCAAGTACATATGTGAACATAAGTCCAAAAGTATTCCGAAAAAATCTGAAGTAATCTGAAGTAACGAAGTAGTGATCTAAAGTACTGATCTACAAGTCGTCATAACGTAGCGATCTAGTAATGATCAAGTAATACTCAAGTCATAGTGACCAAATAATCTCACGTAGTGATGATTTCTAATACTGTCTCTCTAATAATGTCTCTATAAGAATGATAATAATAATAATATCTACGACTCAGTGCACTCTGTTTTATAAGCATCCTCCCTTCTTCTTCGAGAAATTTTAAAAATTGTTGACGCCCTCGTCTCTCTCACGTGAAATCAGGAGCCAATGATCTAGTTTTACTTACTCCACGTGGAGTCCCCTTGATTGGCTAACAGCCAACACGTAGGTTAGGTTTCTGACGAATCACGTCCTGTTTTAAACAACGAACTTCGTTTTCTTTTCTCGCGACGCCACGCCGAAAAACATGTGGCATGTGGAGTGTCTTTCTGGAGCGTCGCTTCTGGAGGGTCTTTCGCGTCGTTTATTGCTTCGAGTCCCCACGCGGCATTTTCCCTTTGTTGATTGATATTTGCCGACTGTCGAACGAAACTCTTAGTTTTGGCGAGTCTGAACTCGTTCACATGTTCGTAGAGAGTATCCCATTATCCGGATGTAGCTCCTTTTGTTAAAGGTACTGCGTCATCTTACGTTTGTGTGCCTAGCGCCGCCTTGTTTATGATCCATTGAATTTGCACCCTCTTCAAATCCCAAAATTTTATAACCTTGTTTTTCGGAGTTGGGGGTCGCCTAGAAACTGCTCCCTTAAACTTTCACTTCTTACACCCACATATTCCGTTAAATGAAGACACATTTTGTTGTAATTTCTATTATCTCGGTCACGTCTGTTTTTCCCTTCCGTGCGAGCGACAACGCGAACTGTCTCTCTTTTGAATTTTGCCGCCCCGGCTCCCACGCCTTTACTGAGTACTTTCAACGCGGCTTCTATTTAATTCTGAACGTATTTCCAAATATATAATTTGTTGTAGGTGCGCGGGCCCAACCACGCCTACCCGTCTCTCTTTGGAATAAATAGTTACTACGCTACGTTCGCAGTTTTCCGAGAAATGTATTCCTTTCACTTCCAACGGCGAACAGCGTCCCTTTGTCGGTGCGTCGTGAGAATTGATGCACGTTCCACCACTATCGCCTCCCCAAAGGCTTGTAGTAGAACTATTAATCAACTTTCTCGCGTCATTACCTTAATTTTAATCAACGAAATTAGTATTTCGTGACAACATATATAATCGAATCTTTCCTTCTAATTCAACATTTCTGTGCATTTACTGCCTTATATCAATATATTTATGTAAAGGCACAGAAATATTGATTTTAAAAGAATAATTCGAATTTTTTAAAATAACGACTTTCATTTTTATATACTGACTAATCCGAACGTGTATATCCTCGCGTTCCCGCAGTGCAAGCCAAAAATACGTCAGCCAAAACTACGTGATTCCAGCTTTGAGCGCACGCTATTTAAATTACATTTCTCGTGAAGCAGAGTAACTCGTTCTTCAATAATTTAGTATATGGAGTGAATAGTTTAATAATACCATCTTCCTATGTGACGTACTGTCTTAATCACACCGTTTGTACGCACAGTACAAACAATGTCAAGTATTTGACTTTCCAAAGCCGAACACTTTTGTAAAAACTAGGTGAATTTGCTGTCAAGTGATCTTCGTAAAATTAAACTTGGTACTTGTAAGTTATAAAACAAAATTAGTGACTATACCACGGATTCTTCGTAGTAACTTTATTTCCCAAGGAATGGAGATATAACAAACTTAATTATTAAATCCCCGATAAAATCGTTAAACATAAACTTTAAAATTTTATTTCGTAATATATTATTGTTAAGTTTTACATTTGTCTTTATCAGCCTTGATTATCGTTGATTACAGAGCCTAAAAGTTTGATGTATGATGTAGATGACTCTGAATACGTACCAATGCGTATCGTACTAAACGGTATAGGGGTCATTCTTTGTATAATCGGTCAAAAAAAGGCAATCATCGCAAATTTTAAAAAAATATATTTTTTTTGTAGTTAATTCCGTTGAAAACTGAGGTTTATGCCCATTGATTCCATATTTTTGTCATTGTTACCATTGCGCGAATCTAAGTCAGTTTTAACATAAATCAAACCTATAAGAATAGCAAATGAAAAATGCTTAAAAAGTACTCTCATAAAGATATTTATAGTGTTTTATACGGAAAGTTTAGACTCCATTCTATTGTTTTCAACAATATTATTATTTGATTTTTGTCAAACGAAGGCCATTTTTGAGTTAAAAATGGAAAATGCTACTTTTTTTCAAAATTAATTTTACAAGATACAATACCACGGATTTTCGCGATTGTTATTTGAAAAATACCCAAATGCATTGAATTTTCATTTGTAAAACTTTGATCCATTTTTTCATAATTGACATATATAGTCAATTACATCGAGGTATTATATTTCACGATTTATGTAGTTTTTCAGAATTCATAATTATTCGTCTCTTGAACTCTTAGTCCAATTAAAACTCAATTGACTGTAATTGTGTTTTCATTTTTTTGTAAAACACTATTTGAGTAGTAAGAAAAAAAGTAGAATATTATGAATTATGTTATAAAATAAAATCTACTTAATTTCTTACGTTAATTAGTTTTCTCTTGCAATTTCTTGGAAAGCTTGAAACTAATTTGTTTAGTCCTCCTGCATACGTAATAATAATGTACCATTCACTATTTGTGAGTGCGCACCGACAAATGTTCATGCCGTAACTGATAATCCTCAATTTCGGGTAATCCACACAATTTGATGAAAAACGTTCAATAATGATCGAATGTCAATAAAATAGAAACTCAGTAATCAGTGGAAACGATATTGTTGGTTAAACTACGTACTGGATTTTAGGCCCATTTTTCACTTGAAATATTCAATTCGCCGTTGTTTTGTGTGGAACAATGGCCGGGATTAACAAAGCATGTTCACTGGAAATTTAAGAACTATTTGTTCGCAAGAAGAAAATTACAAGACAGTTGACAGTTTTTCCACAAGAGAACTGTTTTTACTTCAACATAGGTCTTTTTATTTATTTATTTACTAACCAGGATCAGCAGTGATCTGCTTTACAAGTTTTTTTAAAAATATATAATGTATACGTTTACACAACAAAAATACATTTAAAAACACATTTAAATTTAAATTTAAAATTACAATTTACAAGTATACACGAGACAGTAAGAACATTAGTGTGAGGAAATCTGATGAGACACCTCCAGTTAATATTTATAATTAATTTAAACTATAATCTTTAATTAGGTTTCACTATTGAGTGTAATGTAATTTTTGTAATTTAGGGTAGTTTGAAAGTGTCTTTTGGATATCGGGATTTGATCCTACTATTTTTTCTTAAGGACTTTCCTAAATTAAATGTGTGGGACGGAGGAAAGCTTGGAAGATTGGAGTAGAATGTTAATGCCAATTTACTAATATGATCTCTCAAGGTTTAATGTTTATTTCTCTATTGTTTTGTTCATTGGATACGAACCAAGGGGCCTTCAGTGCACATCTTAAGGTTTTGTTTTGGATGACTTTTAGTTTCTTGAAATATATTTCTGCTGCCCCTCCCCATATTGGACAGGCATAAGTCATGGAAGATCGTATGATGGCTTTGAATATGGATAACGCCGTGTCTGTTCTCAGAGATGAGTTTCGATTTAATACTGGGAATAATTTAGATAGTTTTTTCTTAACCGTTAACGCAATAGAATTTATATGTGCCTTCCAGGTTAATTTTGTGCCTAAATGTATACCTAAGTATTTTATGTGAATGTTTGAATCGAACCAGGCTATTTCCTCGTTGTCAATTTTTAAGGACATTAACTTAGGAATATTTCGCACTGAAAATATTTTTGCTTGCGACTTCGTGGGGTTTAGAGCTAATCTCCATTTATCTGTCCATTCTATGAAGGTAAGTAGGTCATCTTCGAGGCTAGTCTTACCAGTGAATGTATTGTCAGTTGATGAAAATAATGCTGTATCATCGGCAAAAAGGGCTATTTCTGAGTTTACTAATTTGGGAAAATCAGACGTATATATGGAAAATGGGAGGGGTGAGGGTGGAGCCTTGAGGCACTCCGGCAAGGATATTTTGTGGCTTAGAATGAGAGCCGTTTACTGTGAAGGTTCTATTTGTTAAAAAACTTTTAACAATATTCTGTATGTACATGGGTACTCCTAAGTCTTATTTTATAGAGTAAGCCCTCACGCCAGATCTTATCGAAGGCTTGTGATACAGTTAGGGTGTATTGCTTAGATTTGAAAGATTTCGCAATGAATTCAGTTAATCTGAGAACTTGGTGAGTGGACGAATACCTTCCTCGGAATCCACATTGCTCGGACGGGATAGCATGCGTTTCGGTTAAGAATTTGTTGAGTCTTTTCTTTAAAAGTTTTTCAAATATTTTACTGATCGAGGGAAGAAGTGATATTAGTCTGTAACTTTTTGGAGAACTTAAATCTTTTCTTGGTTTGTGGATTGGTATTATCTCTGCATGTTTCCAGGTTGTGCGAAAGTAACCTATTCTTAGTGCTTCATTGAATACTGCGCAAATACATGTGCTTTCTTTCTTTTGCATTTCTTTTAAGATTTTGTTTGTAATTTGATCATGGCCAGCAGATTTGTTCGGACCGAGGGCTTTTATTTGTTGCTCTATTTCTTCGGGAGAAATGAATTTTGTTGGAAGATCGGCAGTGAATACGGTTGTTCTTATTTCTTCAACGATGTTGTCATTAAATTTTATGAATTTAATGAGATTATTAACAAAAGAAGATGCAAAATGAGTTGATAACAATGCTGCTTTATTAATATAAGACTCTGCCATACTTATTTGATCTGTTAATGGCGGTATGTTTTGTTTTTCACGTGATACGCGTTTCACTGCTATCCATTGTGCTCGAGAGGCAGGATGGATTTGGGCCAGAGAGGATTGAAAATTTTTATACCGAAATGTTTCTAGATGTTCATGAATTAGTCTCCCTAGTCGGTTGATACTACTTTTAGTTTCTTCTGAGCGGTATTTTTGCCATGATCGTCTAAGGAGCCTTTTCCTTTTTATTAGGTTTTGTACAAAACCTGGTATTTGTTTATTTTTCATCGTGAAGTCGCGATTTGTTGTTAAGTACGAGTTACTTATAGAGTCTTCAATTATTGATGTCAGGTTGATTATTGACATGTCAATTTTTTCACTAGAATGAGTGGGTATGTTCAATTTGTTTGTCATAAGTGTACGGAATTTTACCCAATTTACTGTTCCCTTAATCATTTGAGACCTATTTGGCTTGGGTAGAATATTAGCGTTAAATGTGATTATAACTGGCGTATGATCAGAATTTAACTCTGGTTGAAACAGTTGTCCATTAAAGTTTTTTGAATGCACTAAGTCCAATATATCAGGATTGAATTTCTTGTTATATGTATAAAGAGTTGGTGAGTTTGGAGAATGTATTAAGATATGTGACGTTGTTAGTACTTTCAGTTTTATTGGCTGCTTTATTGGTTGATTTACAACCCCAGCTGGTGTGTTTTGCATTGAGATCTCCACATACTAGCACAGAGTTTTGGCCCGATAGATGCAGAAGTATATTATTTTCGTTAAATTGTTTGCTAGGGGGTCTTCGCTAGTTACCTGAGCGTATGAGGTATCACTGCGGTGAGGTGGTTTCGCTTGACGATGGTCTGGTAATGGAGGGAATTCAGTTGTGGAGTTGGGGGGATTAGATCTAATGGTGTTAGGATTTTAAGTGATTCGAGAGGGAGGTATTCGGTTTAGTATTAAAGCTGAATATTTCTTAAAATTTGCTGAGTGCATTTACACATCTTGAAAGTGTATTACTAGATTTGGAACATTTTGAGAAATGGTGATATTCTAAACATATAACACATCTGGGCACTCTATTACAATTGTTGTAGGAGTGACCATAACGGTGGGAGTGACAATAACGCTGGCAGTTTTTGCATTGAATGGGATTTTCAGGCTTATTCCGGTGTTCCACTTTGACCATGGCATAAAACTGTTTTTCAAGTTTGAATAACTCTGTGATGTCTGCGTTATTTTCAACCTGAATATCACATAATGGAAGAGGAATTTTGTTTTTATAAAGTCTAGCAGTTTTAATTACAGGGTAATTTAAGAATTTTAATTCTGACGTAACCTCTTCTTCCCCATAGTCCGTAGGGATATCCCTTATTATAACTTCTCTAGTTTTTTGTGTTGGGTCTTTGAAGGAATGGAACTCTATTTGTTCTTTCCTACAAAAAGTTATAATTTTTCTGAAATCTTCAATAGTTGATGGTCTGATTTTAACTGATTTATTAAATAATTTTGTATCAAAAGTCTTATTAATCTCTTTTAAATAATTTAACAGTGGTTTATAGTTTTCAACATCATGAATGAAAATTGGGGGAATAACTGTTTCTCTTGATTTTCCTATACTTCATTTGACACAGAATTTAACAATGCATATTTATTAGCGGTTGGAATGTTTGCAACAACGATTTCCTCCATATTTGAATAATTACTAGTTAATTGTTTTGGAATATCTGTATTTTGACGTTTACTCTGGTTATTTAAGTCTTCGCATTTTTGTCTTCTTCTCTTTGTACCGAACTCAACTGCAGTACCTGCTGGCGCGCCATACCTGTTCAAAGTTTGTGGTTGCGATAAGGTTTCTTCTGTGTTGTCTCCTTGGTTGTAGAGGACGTCCATGGCCTTGCGTATTATTTCGCCTGCATTACACAGATCTTGGATTTGGGTCGAATTTGCATGTTGAAGATGATTATTCTCTCCTATACGACTACTATCACTCCTAATCATAGAGGTTACCACAGCCGCCCCCGATAAGGGGCAGCTGTCTGTTTTACACCAGCTGTCACTAGCAATTGCTATTCAGTACTTCGATTCCCGCACAATCGCGTTAAAAGAAAACACTTTAAGATTCTTCTAATAAATGCTCTCACTGTCGAATACTTAATAATAGTATATCACAAGTTGATTGAGTAACTTGACCACTCATATAAAGCGTAGCAAGTTTCACGACTTCACAGGGCAGAGGCAAACGATGTTATCGCTTCCGCTGCTCCGAAGGAACTAATATAGATCTAAAATTGAGGTTAGATCAGTGTATACAAATAATAAAAAAGTGTTTTAAACTTTTTATGAGGAAAGTGTGAAAAGTTTTTGTGATCCTTAAAAAATATGCTTCGTTGATTAAAAAATAATTGTGGACTATCACATGTGACTTCAAAGTTAAACATAATAAATAATTAAAGGAAATTCATCCTCTTTTCAATGAGCGATTTCCTGATTCAAGAGTTTCTTTTTCAAAATTTGCGCTATTGCGACCAAAACAATGCGTTTTAGCTGGTGCTGCAGAAACTCACTCAGAATGTGTGAATCCATTAGAATTTCAAATTGATGTTAACGGGCACGCAAGTCACACATTTGACTGTCGGAGGTAAAAATTTACAAAATTACAAGTCAACTCACCTTTACTTATGAATAGAGTTCATAGGACAAATAATTATGAATTCTGAAAAACTACATAAATCGTGAAATATAGTACCTCGATGTAATTGACTATCTCTCTATCAATTATGAAAAAAATGGATGAAATTTTTACCAATGAAACTTCAATGCATTTGGGTATTTTTCAAATAAAAATCGCGAAAATTGTATTTTGGAAAATTAATTTTGAAAAGACGAGCCCTAAAACCCCACAAAAAAATTGAAAAAAGTAGCATTTTCCGGTTTTGAACTCAAAAATGGTCTTCTTTGACAAAAATCAAATAATAATATTGTTGAAAACAATAGAATGGAGTCTAAACTTTCCGTATAAAACATTATAATTATCTTTATGAGGGTAATTTTTAATCATTTTTCATTTGCTGTTCATATAGGCTTGATTTATGTTAAAACAGACTTGGATTCACTCAATGGTAAAAAATGACAAAAATATGGAATCAATTGGCATGAATCTCAGTTTTCAACGGAATTAACTAGAAAAAAAATTTTTTTGTTGAAGTTCACAATGGTCGACTTGTTTTGGCCGATTATACAAAGAATGACCCATAGTTGAAAAAAATTATGAAAAGAAAAATAAATTTTGTTCCCACAAATAAATTGTATCTTCTACACATTCCGTGTAGAAAAAAGCCAAGTTTTTATTAAATTTTGATCCGATAAAATAAATTTTGGTGGAACACGTCATATTCAAATTATATCATCTCTATTTGTCTGTTTTCAGAGTAAAGTATTGCGTGTCAACGCAAAACGTATTGGAAAATAAAGATCTAAGAACAAGTGCAACAAATGAAAATATGTCATAAGCGAATAGCAGTATGTGAGTGTTAAAAATATATATTATTCCAATTGTCGTACCCGTGAACAAATTTATTATCGTTCATTGTCGAAATTATTTTTTTCCAAAACCTTTTTCGATCATTTATTTGAAAGAAATAAAATAAACAAAAAACATGAAGTACTCATTTTATTATTATTAAAATATATCCATGTTGAAACACTTGTTGCTTTTATAGACTATAAGCTTTTTGAAAATTTGTGTATCTATCGTAAATAAACGGTTGCAGTAATAAATAGACGGTATAGAATTTTAATTTATGGAATACAATAAAATTATAACGTAAGTAAAATTATACAATTATTTTTGTTACTAATCACGAGGACGAATTTATTTGTATTTTCCTAAGGAAAATATGTCCCCAACGTGGGTAAATACGTAAGTACAAATGATACTTAACCGAACAAGTTATGATTCATTACTCAGGAATGAACTGTATATTGGATTTAAACAAGTGAATGTGGTTTCAAAGTTTATAGAGGAATAAATTCATAGCGTCAGAACTGTCATCAAAAGATTCGCAACAATTACTTTCAAATTTACAACGACCAAATATATTTCAACAATCTTTTGAATGTAATATAATAATTCTAATGTCGTTAAACTAACAATATTTAACTTTTTTATATAATTACTAGCTCAGAACTCGCGACTTCACTCTCCTGAATTTATAAATTATTAAAATGTTCTATTTGAGTAAAGAATGAAGTAAAATAAAGTTTTAAAACGGAATGAAAAATATTAGAATCCGAAAAGTGTAATTCAAAATCTCTGGATATTGCTGAATATTGCAAACCAATTATAAACAGTGTCCATATCACAAACACTTTTTGCAAACTTCATTTGCTACCTCGCACCTGAACCTGATACTAAATGGACACAAAATTCGATATGAAGACTTCCCCAAATATCTGGGGGTATCTTTAGACCATTCCTTATCCTACAAGATGCACCTCGAAAACTAAAAACAGAAACTAAAGTCTCGGAACTCCATTCTGACAAAACTAGTCGGTACGACCTGAGACAGTGATGCTGATACCCTAAGAGCATTAGCACGGCAGAATACTGTGCTCTAATTTGGGCTCGCAGTGCATACGTGTCAAAGGTGGACGGCCAGCTGAATGATGCAATGAGAGTACTAACTGGATCTCTCAAACCCACTCCAACTGACTGGCTTCCAGTTATCTCAAATATTGAACCACCTAGTATCAGGTGAGACAAATTAATCGTAAACACTCTTCTAATAATTCAACAAATCCCAGATCTCTCGATACATCGCGACATGATAACTCAGAATTGACTAAAGTCCAGAAGACCACTGTGGATAATTAAGGAGGAGTTAAGAGTGTTTGAAGGAAAAAAAGAATGGAGAAAGTCTTGGGAAGGTTTCAACAATGGGAACAAGTGACTTGTAGAAGATCCCACGAGAAGATTTTAGTCTTCAAAGGAGGAGTTGGACAGCTCTGAATCGTGTGCGCACGGACGTAGGACGCTGCACGAGACTCCGGACGAAGTGGGGCATGAGAGAGGTTCCAATGTGTGACTGTGGCGTGATCCAGACCATGGACCACTTATTGGACTGCACAAAACTTGGTTTAAACGGAGATCTGGAGGATATACACAAGCTTGACGATGCGGCCTTGGAATGGCTGAAATATATAAGTGCCTTTGTTTAGATTGTTGTTATGGGGATCCTTTGCCAGCTGAACGAACGAACGATGGTCGTGTTTGTTCTTCGCGCCACCTCGGAAGCCAATTTTCGCTGACAAATGATGTCAATATTTTTACCTTTCCACTCAGATGCGCAACGCAACACCTTGAATAATTCCGCCATGGCTTTGTCCACTATGCCCAGTAAATGTTAGTTTAGTCTCTCCACCAGATCTCAGCTACTTTGTCCGGTGTTCCGAATCTAGTCTGCTGCGCAAAGCCGGTAACTAATTAGAAAGTGCGCGCAAAATGCGAAATACCACATAACTAATAAGTATATTGTAATTATATAATACTTCGCAAACAAAATTAAATAAAACAAATATCAGCACGAGTCGATATATTTTAAATATAACAGTGGTAGCGTACGAGGTAGATATTTTCGGGTAGAAGGGGAAGAAGCAAGCAAACTTTACTAAGACGCGAGAGAAGCGTCGGTCCGTTCAAATCAACGGAAAAATTATACGAAGGGCGTGGGAGGATGCTAATTCGTTGAAGAAAGGAATTCTAAAATTGAGGGGCTGTGGAAAGGGCAGAAAACAACAAAGCATATTTTTGAAAAGGAAGATAGTTGTTAGAAAGGAGACAGCGTATGTTAAAAGGACATTCACTCAGNCAGAAAACAACAAAGCATATTTTTGAAAAGGAAGATAGTTGTTAGAAAGGAGACAGCGTATGTTAAAAGGACATTCACTCAGGGGACGTAGGGCGCAAAGTCCTTTACAAATTTAAAGAGACCGACGGTCGCGTAGCTAAGAGCAAGGGTGTGGGTTCGGCCCAATAAAAGTAGAAATCTCACAATAGTATAACCATCGGCGTGCGTCGCACAAGTGACGCGTGGGTGGCAGGAAGACAATAACAAGGACAAACATGTCTAGACCTGAAATTTCTTTCGAAAGAAGTGTTGCCACAGTGAGAAGACTGTTGACTGTGGACAAACGAATCTTTTTTTTAAAGCAACGTCATGAGTGGCCAGAGACTTGTACTCGTCACCCAATTTTTGACCAATTAAGAGAACCCAACGTGACTTCGAGATTCATAGGACTCGCCGAATAACTCAGCCATACCCACTAAAAACCCTCCTGAATTACAATTCAAAACTCAAATCCCAACATATCTCAAGACTTTACTTAAAACATTAAAAAAGAAGAAGAGGAAAATGAAAGATACCCTAGCCCTAATAGCGTCGGGATCGAGAAGAACAAGAGGTGACCAAGGAATGTCAGGAAAGAGAAAGGAAGGAGCCTAGCACAAGTGGAAGTAATACAAAAAAGGCAGATGGAAATATAGAGTACAAAGAAGTTAGACAGATTGAAAAATGTAAGATGGAGAGGAGAGAGCCAAGAAATGTTGAAACACAGAGAGATATTAAGGAGTTAAACACCGAAGCAACAGAACAATACTAGCATAATTCCCAAGAAATAAGGAGGGAAGGGTGGTTTGATGGGGAATGATAACTAATTCTGGAAAAACAAAGGAGCGCGCCAAAGAATGTTGAGTAGGGCCACAAGATCAAACACAAGTAAATTTCCACATATAAGGAGAATAGCAAAGAATACTTAGAGGAAAAAGAGAATCTAGAAGAAATACAAATTGTACGTCAGAGATGAATCCAGGAACTTTTACTAGAGAATTCGGAAAGTGACGTGAGGATTTCAACTAAGAATAACAATAAGCTGGGATACAGAAGGAAGAGAGGTGGTAGGTAAAGCAAAGGTTCTTGAAGCATGGGTAGAACATTTAAAGGGTATGTTGAAACCAGAGAACATACAAACTGAACTAGAAGTTAAGTATGAATGATCTGAATCCAAAATACGAAAAATTAACATTAAAAAATGACTCAAAGCACAAGGAAACTGAAAGATAATAGAGCACCAAGACATCAATGCTGAGCTTATAAAAGCAGAATAATGTAGTGGTCCTGGGTCACTCTAAAGGAGGTGGGAGAGATGTTACTGAGATCGTGGAAGTGGGAAATAAGCTCGGATCGGAAATAAATGGAAACAAATCCGAGTACACGGGAGGAAAGAAACCAATAAAAAATGTTGTAAAGATAGGGAGTCAGTTTTCAGGAGGTCCAGTATTTAAAATACCCAGGAACGATGATAAACGTGAAAATGATACAGCAATATAAACTGAAGAGAAAGACAACAGGAAATACTCTCTGAAATATATAAAAATAGGTACATCCCAAAAATTGAAGATCAAAATAAAACGATTAGTAACTATTTAAGGAGCGGAAAGGAAAACACCGAGCAAAAAAATTGGTCTTACAAAACAAATGAAGGGGGAAAATATATCTAGATAAGTTACAGAGTCGAAGGTTGGAATGGTTGGGACCCCTTATACGTATGCCAGAAGACAGAACGGTCAGGAAAGTGTTCAACGGGAAGTCAAAAAAGAAGAGAAGGCTAATGTCTAGATGATGTTGAATTCGATATAAGGCAATTGGATTACGTGATCGAGAACAATTGTCTTGGATAGGGTAAGAGGGGAAGGAAGCCAAGGCTAAACAACTCAAGAGGGCTGTCGAGCTAAATAAGAACACACACAAATGTGCTGTAGTTGAAGCCTTAATTTTAAAAAATTTATGTCAGTCCTAATTTTTGGAAGTAAAAACAAAATATGGGTTTATCTATTTAACCTCATTACATCATTAATTTACTAATAAATTAGTTCATTATCCTCTATGCAGTCACACACAATTTGTAACTTCTTTGACAGTAAATTATTTCTTTTATTTCTTTGAATATACCAAAAAAAGCAGTGACTTGAGACATGGGAAGGCTCTGCAGCAACCTGACCCTGGGTGTCCTTTTAACTAGGAACACCACTCAATTCAGGTGCATGAAACAATTTAACTATGTAAATTAAAGTAAGAAATGTGATGTATGGAAATAAACAATTGGAGAAAAAACTAACACATTCTAAAATTTGAACCACATTTCAATAAATTATTACTATGTGAAAAGTTAACTTAACACATTTTTCTACACAAATACATACCTTAATTGGAGGTAGTTACCATTCAAACTACTTCTGAAAACTATATCCTTTACAGAGTAAAAAAATAAAACAACAACATCTTTTTCTTATTATTCTATTCACAAGGGAGAATGTTTTAACAGCACAGTTTATATTTAACAGAACAATGAACATTTATGACATTTACAATGGATAAATACTTTGTGATTAGTTCACATGCAGAAGTGATCAACCGCACTTCAGGAAACCTGCAAAGTAGGAAAACAAAATTTTCTGGAATCACTTCTTAATCTCTCTAATTCACGAAGTTCTCTACACATTTTGTTAGTCAACAGTAAACCAAATCAGGAATATACACACATTTCATGGTCCAGACAGTAAAAAATTAGGCAGTTTCTAGTACAACTGTTGAACACAAATGAAATGTGTACACAGAAATTGGGAAGGCCCTCTAGTATGAAATTATGCAAAAATAATACACACAAAACATTTAACTTACATGGAGTGCAAATTTCTGTACATGACCAGCACCATAAAATATTTTTTAACTGAAAACCCATAAAATTTGAAGCATCATCTGAGCTGCTGCGATGGCAAAAATTTTTACATGCAGCACAGTTGCACACTCTCAATAGGTGTTTAATACATTCAATATTATTGATGAAAATGAGCTTTACTTACGATCCTTATTTCAATGAAAAATTGTTTAATTCAAACATTTTTACACATTTCTTCCAGTTCCTACTGAAACCATAGATATTACTGAAAAAATATTTTTAAAAATCAGTCTGTACACTGTAGGGTATGTGAAATAACTTAAAACTATATTCCACAGGAATTAGCAATAATCAACAAGAGATGTACCAAAAAATATTTAAAATATGCAAATCACATTATTCTATAGATCCACTCAAGGCTGTTATCTACATCAGTCGATAAAGGTACTGTCACTGATATTAAGATAGACAAAAATATTTGTAATAACAAAATTACGTTAAACGTGCGTCTTGAAACAACCACGAAAATACGACATACAAAATACTTAGCAAATGTAATTCATAACTTGTGTAGCTGACAGAACTCTTGCAATCTTTCACTGTAACCTAATATTTCAGTGACATCAGTCTGAACAATGGCATAACGGGTTGAGGTGGGAGTGAAGATGAATATGAAGGCATGACAACCCTCAAGGACTTACAAAAATAGCTAGGAATAAACAATACAATATATAAAACCATATTTTGGAATGAATAATGAAACTTCCAAAGTGATTTTTAATTGGTGAAAAACATTGTTTCTATAAATAGAGAGCGACACAAATCAATCCTGCTTGCACCAGTTTTTCACAGAAATTATATTTCATTCATCCTTAACATCTTTATGACAACAAAGCTGTCAAGACTCACCATACTCAAATTTAACCATATTCTCAATAATATGGTTATTTGTCATGAATACTGACACAATATAATGTAACATTTTGTACTAAATAGGAAAAGACTTGGTCTCAAACTGTTTGGAAACCACAGTAGCTCTATAAGGAAAAATTATCAAGTAAATGAAATAGAATGTAAAAATAATTCCCTACAACTAACAAGTATTATTGTACAACAAAATTTACAAGAATATGAGTACATACAGTTATTTATAACATCTTACATGGATTGAAGCATAAAAATTAAAAGTTTTGGAAGAAGTACTTTCCCAATATTCATATTAGCATGCAGATAAACAGCATATTTGCATGTACATATATAGAAGTGTCCACATTAAAAATTAATTTATCACATGCATTGATAACAAAACAAATTTTGCAACAGACTATCATGAAAATAGGGGGAAAAAATGCAATAAGGAAGTGTGAATTCCTTACCCCTCATGATGCCTAAAAATCTCTTGAACTACATAATAGAACAAACAAAAACTTTATTCAGAGATCCTTATGAAAATGATATTCTAGGAAAAATAACTCTGGTGTGAAACATTTCTGCACATCACAGGCAACATCAAAGTTACATGAATAATCACATGACTCTGACTTAAATAAAAGGCAACATACCCAATCTACCGTTCGTTCAGCAAGTGCACCTTCTAAAATACTAGAAATTCGCGACATGAAATGAGGGAATGTCCGTAAACAACAATATGCAAAAATGACGAGTTTTACCCACCCCCTACAAATAACTTGACACTTCGAGAACTTACTATTACAATGTAATAAAATGTCATAATGTAGTATACATTTATATATTTTTGAAAGATAATTAAGAAAATAGTAATGTTAGTAATCATTAAAAGAAGGGTTTAAATTGAAACTTAAGTAACTTAATGGGAAGTTACCCCAACATCCCCTTATAACCCTGCATTCACGCTAGATCAGACCCAAGTGTGAAACCTTAATGCATTACGTAACTCCTAGACCGTCCCTAACAAAACTCTCGGTTTACCTCAAATGTTCCAGTAATGTATAGAAATGTTCAATGATTCAAAATAAACATAATAAATTAAAATAAGTTTTTTGTACATACTTTCATTAGAATATGAAGACTTCCCTTGTGTGGAATTCTTTAAAAATATCATTCCAAAATAAAATAGATAATTTCATGTACTTGGTTTTGTGAACTGCACCTTAATTCAGTGCCACTGAATTACCTACAGTTCTGTAGAATACTATGAAATTTTTTTCACAAATTCCAAACAAGTTTCTAGAACGTTCTCCCACAAACATTTAAATAAGGAATACAGAAATGGTGAAAAATCATAAGTTTTCCTTTAGATATTTCAAAGCATTTAAGATATTCATCATGCTATAAATAATTCCATGGGAAGATTGAAGAGGATAGGATGAGAGTGAATATGTATAGTTTACTAGTGCTCTGAACTTTAAAGAGGGGTTCTATATACACATCACCAAAGCAACAAAAACTTACACAGTATGTACTTTATAACAATTTCAATCATAAATCTTTCTCCAAGGTTCCTTATTTAAATTGATATCTTAATTACCATTTTCTGTAAAAATAATTTTTAACTACTACAAATTCTGGATTGGTGTTGCAGGGAATTGGTTATATGGTTAAAAGGAAAATGGAACACCTATCCCCAACAGCATGCAAAAATCCTCTGAAATGTAGGCTATGGAAATATTTAATTTTGTTAGTCACACTGATTAAGTTTTCATTTCCAAATAACGTGTATCTTCCCCTTTCTTCTTCATTCCTCCATCTCTTTCAACATATGAGAATAATATTTGTCATAAAAGAATTATCCCAACAACCTCGGTCATAAATAAAGGTTTATTAGCAAATTCACAAACTATTATCCAGTCAACTTTGTTAAGAGATTAAGGTCTGGCTTTAATTTTGTAAGATTTATGTATCATTATAAATTAAACTAACTGTTATTCTAAACTGCATTTGTAAATAGAGATCTTCATACATATTCTTCATTGGAAAGAAAGATCCAAAAACCATAAAAACACAAACCTAAAACCACTACTGAGTAATACTAAATGGCAATAATACTAAAAGGCATTTCAACACAAAACAAAATACTTGGTAAAAAACAATAATATATTTTCCCCTCCATATACAAAATTTAAAGCACATTACACTTTATATAATCTTGAATGTTTCTGTGGCAGATGTGATGGCACTTTTGGCTGTCTGTTTGGAGCAGTGTCAAGGATTGGGAACTTAAAGTTTCATTAATAATTTAAAGAATACTTCACCCCACAGAATTTAAAGAAATACTTTGCAAAATTATCAGAAAAATTAAAGTAAGCTATACAAAGAAAATCCCAAAAATGTATTGTGGCAGATAAATTGAAATTTAAGATTTTCACAAGATTTTTTGACACGAGTAGAAATCATTGTAAGTTGAGGTCTTTTTTTCTACGAAGAGGTAAATGTGAGCAAAAAGTGCTCTGGCATAAAATTTCTTTTTCTTGGCAGTAGATGCAATGAAAGAGAGGCAAAAACAAAACTAGTAAGATAGCTCCTGCCAATAGCAGGTAATTTGGAGAGGAAGGATACTAAATGGAGAAAGCTCATTGAGAATGACTGGTTAAAAACACCTGACCAAGAATTTGAACAATTTTGCTAATTGAATGAAATCTTAGTTATTAAAGATGAATAAAACCAACAGCAAAAACACTATATGAGCTGAAAATGTAAATCATAAAACAAGAAAATTATTTGACCTTAAATAATCAAAATTTAACTATGGTGGAAGTTTTCTGTTGAATAAAATAATCTACAAGAGTAAATAATTATCAATATCTTTACTGATTTCCTTCGAGTTTGAAATTTCTGATGCAAAAAAATTGAATCATTTTTTCACATGCGTTTTGGCTATAATTTCCCTTTTGGTTGGGAACAGACTTCCAAGCATCCTAACCCTCATCATCAATCAATGTCAACTGGACCTTGACAAGTCTGAAAACCTAGAGGTGGCTGGACACACCAACCAATCTAATTTTACTTAAAATATCAAAAAGATAACTTGGTTGACCAATCTGAATAATTTTGCCTCATTTCAGAATTCATGTTGTTTTGGCCAAAATTGTGCTGCAATGGTAGTGTTTCAGTTCATTAAGATTTTTAATATTCCCAAAATGTTATTTTTGCCTAAAACTTATTTATTTAGTTGGTGCAATTTATCATTTGTTGCAATCAATATAATTAATTTCATGAAACCCAATTTTATGTGGGAGTGTTCTACATACTTGTAATAGGTCTCGATTAAAAACTTTACACTGAAATTTTGTGCTCTCCGAGTATTTCTTGAAATGCAATTGTTCCTTCTCAATTTTGAAGGTAGTTGCATTCCAAAAAGATATTTGTCTACTGAAACTTTTGATTTTTCTTTCAATTAACTCTGCAAATAATTTTAGAGTACACATTCTTAATTAAAGGGATATTAATCAATCTAAATGTATTGATCAGAACATGCTTATGGGGTATCAGGTTATAACAATTCTCTTTGGTGAAGTCATTTGCAGGGGAATCTTTTCTAAATATCCCAAATTCCAAACTACATCCATTTCTAATAACTTTCAGGTCCATAATGTGATGATAGTTAAATGAAGAAAAGTGGTAGAAAGAGGAACACACAAGTGCATTGGTTTTTTCAAATCTTTTACACCTTGTCCCAAGACTACAAGGGATGTAACAAATAGCTCCAAAAATCATAGTTCACACAAGAATACCTCTCAACTTGGAAACAAAATCAGAAACAACTTATAAAATAACTGTCCCAAATACAAAATTATGCAGGAAAAAATCGTATTGGCTAATTTTTCGAGAAGTAATGTCAAAATTTATAAATAAATATCATTAATAAACAATGCAGAAGATGTGGGCAAAGAGAAGGAAGAGAGGAAGTAAATACAATAAGAACATACCCAGAAATATCACAAGGAAACAAATGACAGAAGAGAACCAATTAGTATAGTACAATTAGTATAGTAGAATCAAATCCTTGGTTTCTCCAGGGAAAGGGAGCGCACTAGCCTTGAGCTACTGATGGAACACATACTTGTATACACACATAAGAGGAAAATTTATGATTTTCAAGTGATTTCGAGAAATTTCAAGCAAATTGTGAAATATTTTTATTTTTATCCCCTCCATATCTCTGAAAACGTAGTCAGAAATTTTATACACATTACACATAGAAATCTCTTAGATTGCGGTGAACCTCACCGCCAGGTTACAGATTAATTATGTTGTGTTCAATGAAAGTGGGAGACGGGACCAAGATTCGAACTCGGGACCTTGAGCTAAGCGCTTAGAGCTCTGTTCCCTGGCGGTGAAGTTCACCGCAATCTATGAGATTTCTAGGTGTTTGTGAACCAGTATTGGAAAATACTACCCTAAACAAAGTACTTCCTAAGGGAGTCGCCTCATATGAGGAGCGTAGTCTCTACGAGACCACCTCAGAGGTCTTTGGGTCTCGCAAGATGAATGAAAATGGCCAGGAGGCGAACAGGATGGCGCAGTAGGAAAGCGCATGAGTGCGCTAAGCTCAAGGTCCCGAGTTCGAATCTCGGTCCCATCTCCCATTTTCATTCAACATAACATAATTAATTATACATATTAATTTAATATACCACAAACTTTGGCTAGGCCTCGTAATTTTCAAGATATTTATGAAAAACTGTTGAAAAAGAGAATTTCACCCTCATTTCACCCCCTCACCATGAAACCTGACGCTCTACTTGATGTAACTTTGTATCACTTACTAAGAGGAGTGTATAGAACAATTTGGCATGGAGTAGAATGTTTGGGTTAGGTGATTTTTTTGTGCTAATTGTACTATACTAAATGAAAATATATTATTTTAAAATTGCAATGAAAGTTACACAATTTACTCATAACTAAGCATTTAGGATCTTTTTTACCTATGCATGGTTTCATTCACATCCTGCTCATCAGGATCAGCTAAAGTACGAAACCGCACAAAACCATTTTCGGCCACAAGCATGGAGGGAGACACCCTTTCCCGTGTGGTTGACAAAGTCTGCGCTCCACATTTGTGCTGGTTAATAGGTGTTCTCCTTTCAGAATTTAGAGAAACTAAAGTACCGGATTTCTTTATGGAATGTCTCATTTCTGAACTAGCAGAAACAGGATAACTGGATTCCAAAACACTAGACTTCTTGAGAGATCTATGATCAGTGGAACTGCCAGCGGGACTGGAAGTGTCTCTCTCCACATTAAGTAAGATAAGAGTTCCAGAACTTTTTAAGGAATGTCGCACTTCAGATGTTGAAAATGGGAGATCAAAGTCTGGTCTCTCTAAACTGACACCACTACTTTTCTTCACCGATCGCCTTTCTGATGTATTATTTCCATTTACAGAAAAAGATACATCCTGAGCTGGATATCCAGATTTTCTTAGCAACCTACGTTCAGAGGTAGACATTGAAAATGTTGATTCCGGCAGAGGAAATCCACTGTGCAAGTTATTCAAAGGAAATGAGTCATCATAAACTTTCTTTCCTGTACGAACCGTGTAGTCATGAATAGCTTGATTAGTTACACAGACTGCAGGATAAATATCATCAGTTGTTTCACTGTTTTGTTGTGTATTAGTGCACTGGCGACATCGAAAAAGTGCAAATCCTGAGCTTTGAGATTCTTTTTCTTCTTCCACTCTATTCTGACGTAATGACTGGACACCAGCCCATAAAAACAAGAAACACATAGAAATTTCTATAACACGCACTGAAAACTGATATCCCCACCACAACCAAGGTGGAGGTTTCACACTGAAGTTTGGTACTTCATACACTCCAAATATACCATATAACTGTACAGCTGCCATAAGTAAACTCAATAATGCTGTGGCTAGGGTTGTATGGACAGCAGTTGACAAAGTTGGACGGTGAAAATTTGTAAAAGCACTCCCGAACACATTTTCTTGCTTTCGAGCTGATGACTTGGCTAATAATCTATATACATACAGGTAAGCTAGTCCCAAACAAACACATATCACTACAAATAAGCACTGGCAGATAAGAGGAAGGTAAGTCGTATTAGGTGCAATCCCTGTTGCAAGATCTAAACTTACACACAAAATCACATGAAGAGTTATGAATATTGCAATTATTGCTGGTCTCTGCAGATGAACACTGAATACATGCACCTTTGCAGCTTGTAATAGAAAAAGAAATAATATTAAGAAAGCTGATGAGATACATGGAGAGACAACATTTAACATTAGAAGCGAAAGGGGTTCAGGAAAAGATTTGTTACGGTTATAAGCGTCATAAAACAAATAAACTCCTCTCAAAATACCAATGACAAACAATAACCCATGCAGGGCAATATAATACCCATGTGAAAGCAACCTTTTACACGCATTCACACGAACAATATTAATAACTGAATACAAGCTAAGCAAAGTAAACAAACTTCCAGTCAGATATACATGTATGTTCCAAGCTAAACTCCATTTATCTGGCATGTCTTTATGAGCAGGAGTGCTAGGAGAAATGGCTACAGCTGCATCATCTATCTTCTTGGGAGGCTGTTGTTCAGGTAAATGTTCAGCCTGTCTCTCACCAGTTCCCTCAACAATAGACCCTACGTCCCTCGAAATATCCATTTTTCCTGACAACTTGTCATTCGATTCTGGTATTACGGATTTATCAACCTTTGGCAGATCAACCACGGGTTTAGGCAAGGTTTGAGGAACATCTTGTTTTGGAGGCCATTGAATATTTGAATCATACTCGGGGATAGGATTCTTCTCTGGAACCTGCAGAATTTTGGAATCAACATCTGGTCTGTTTGTTAAAACAGGAATAATTTGTTTCCGTCCATTACTGCTTGAAAGAATACGAGACACACTAGGAAACTGTTGTAACATAGGCACAAAATCAGGTTCTGAGCCATTAATCCGTACATTAGGACCAATATTGTCCATTTCAGCATAAGGTGCTTCAGGTGGCCGATTGAAACTTGGAGTATTTAGAGGTTTCTTCCGATCAACAGGAGATGAACTGCAGAATAAAGAAATATAAATAAGAACAAAAATTCAAATACCAACCTGTTTGATTAAAATTACTTAAAATAGTACATTTTTATTAATTTGCATGACTAGTAGCGAGAGCTCTCATATCAGATTTTCGAACAACCTCCAGCTAAAAAAGTATGCAATAAATACGCAAATGATAATCGTAATTACTTTCAATAATTATATATTACACTCGCATGGTTCAAAACTATCATTTTTCGACTTCATCTTCCCCCAAATGACTTGGCTAATAATTTTCGTGCGCTTCCGACGAGTCTGAATTCTCGAAGAAAACAAAACTTTTGGAAGACGGCGCCACCATTTTTCCGCATCACATAGTGTGATATATTATGGACCTTAATCGAGAGAGAACCGACAAGGACGGAAACAATGCGGAATTTCTCACAATTCCGGAAAATACTACGCGCAGTTTATCACAGCTGTGTCAGGACTCATTATGGTGTCGTGTCTCCCTTCCTTTCTCCCTATTCCACCATAAGAGACGACCATCGAGTAACCGCTGACGCCAAAGGAGCAATGAGAATTTGTTGATACAAAATATCGCTGTTATGCGAAATTTGTGGACCCGACTGACTGTTCTTTCTTGAATTAAGGACTCCATGGTATATGGGCTGCAGATCTTTGCTTGATCACATCGATTACGAGTATGAAAAGAGGACAAGGTTGTTCGACAACTCACTGTCAAATGATTACAAGAGGATGAAATTTGGGAATCGTATGATTGACGTAGGGCGGACGGAATAAGTCATATCGAACATACTACATTTTGAAACGACTTGAAGCTTCCGATAAGTACTTGATATCGTAGAATAGGTCTGCGGCTTGAAAACTTGTGTAGAACAGTGTTGAAAGTCGGAAATTTGTTTATTTATTCTTAAGGCATAGCCATCTCAACTAAACAATACATCACAGAATAAATAATCCAAGGCCAGCAGGAAATCGGTGAAAATACTAGCACATTCTTGTAGTATGTTCATAGGTGACAATTAAGGCTGGTATTTGAATTTCGATAAATTAAGAATATTGATTGGGTTTGATGAAATAAAAGTTAAAAAGAACCAACAATCTACACCGAAATTGGGAAAACTACTATCTAACGACATTGAGTGACAGGCATAATTTAAGATTGTTTGTATACTTTCGATGCACATTGTTGTCATATCAGCTACTGTGACAGGAATTAATGTGAGTCTGGGCAGGTGGAATGATGTCAATGGTCAATAAGGAAACTGGTAGTGAGAGAGGTTCTCTAGGTAGAAGGAAAGGAACGGGACAATTCATGAGATTACAGGGGGGTGCTCAAAGTAATGAATGATGCAACAAGAGGAGTAGCAATAACAAAAATAGAGGATTAGAAAAGATGCAGGTGATTCTAACTGAAAAGGAAAGTGAAATACTGAGACTGAAGAACGAAGCGGCTGCTGCGTAAGATAAAAATGAGACTAGGTTGGAGAGAAAATTAGGAAATTTATTAACCAAAGAAATATAGAAATTAGAGAACAGTTTTGGGGAGATGAGTTGGCTTCCTGGATATTGTCACAGAGCTGATAGATAAGGTGGAGGTTCGCAGCTCATGGAGATACAGAAGAAGACGGAAACGGATAAAGATGGTAGGGGAACAAGTAAAAGCAACATATGCCTCAATATCAGCTGATGGCGGGCAACATGTGACACAGGCAACTACTTTGATACGTAAGGAGGAAAGGAATAAAATGGTATCCGCAATTGTTATTGAGCATGCTATGAAAGGGAATGTTTATAAGAGTGAATGCAGTACGGGAAGCACGAGAAAATGAGCAGTTGATTGTTTTACCACGTTCAAAAGGAAAGGAAAAGACGACTTGGAGAAATCACAGGACGTGGAGGTGAGAGGAATCGAAAAAAGAAACCGACGATGAAAATAATGAATTTGGAAAAAGGACTGAAAGAGCGTGAGTTGACAAAGGAGAAATGTGGATGATCAGGGAGAAGGTTCAAGTAGCCCGATAATTTACCTGGAAAAGTAATGAGGAAAACTGGGTCGTTGAAATGTATTCGGAGAATTTTAAAAAGTTCGTTCAAAGAAGGAAGGTTACAGAGACACGAGAAGTCACCGTGTTATAGAGGAAAAATAGCCCTTTCGTTGTTACAAATGCTTGCGTTACGGTCATGTTGCACGGGTATGTAGAGAGCCAGAGCGGTTTTGCGGGCATTGTGCAAAGCAGGGGCATGAATTTAGGAGTAGTTCAAATAAAGATAAAGCTCCTAAATGAATGAACTGTGAGAGAAGGGCAGGTCGGAGCGATCACTGCATCACAGACAAAACTTTCAATGAGTATAGGAATGCGCAGAGGACCACCACAGACTGGAGCACAGGAGTAAAACGGGACCCAGGGAATTTGGAGAGTAAATGAGAGGTAATTAAATACAGGTGGCATGCCTACAAAAATTATATTAACAAAGGAAGACCATGTTACATACCAGTCATGAGTCGTGAAGTGTGTAGGGAGAGACTGTTGCGTTAAGGGAAGTGAAAATCGAGGTATTTATATGATCAGGATCAATCATACTTACAAAATAGATATACGTATGTTGAATTTGGGGCGGCAAATAGTTTGAAAAAGGCGTATAACAGGTGGCCTCAAGGATCGGCAAGTGGTTCTTTGTAGTGCAACGTGACAATGCACAACTTACTGTGTTTTGTAAATGTGAGAAGAAGAATAAATGTAGCGTACGCGGATGATTTAGTCATGATTGTGAAGACTAACGACAGAAGAGAATAACAACATAACTGCGGTTGATATAAAGGCGGTAGATGAATGTTGTGAAGGACTGAAATTAAGAGTTGTCACCGGAGAAGACCAGGGCTAAGTGGATTGGTTTCCAGTAAGACGAGACCTGGTTCAGAAAATTTACGGTAAGAAAATACAGAATTCGAAAAATAAAATATGATAATGAGATATTATTACACAACCGCATCGACTATGCTGTAGACTGAGCAAGAACGTTATATTATAATTTGTAGTGAACATGAATAACAAAATTTAATATTGGAAATAAAGGAGGTAAGATCCTATATAAAGGTGCAGCCAGTCAATGTGTTTTTAGGGGCCCAGAATAGTAAACCATAAAAAAGAACGGAAGTTGATGACCGTGCAGCGAGTGAATCTTTTGAANTCAATGAGGAGGAAGTACTTGTTGGGGTAAAAAGATGCAGTTATAAGAATGGAGACAGCTGATTAAGGGAAAGCAAATTAGATGGGACAAAGGAAAACACGGGACTTCTGAATACATGCCTGATACAGGTTAAGAGGGAGGAAATGTTTAGTGGGAATAATTATATGGGGAAGAACGAGGGCGATGTTTAAAGTGTGAAGACAGAGGAAGTGTGGAAACGTATGGATAAGAAGAAATTAATTGAGGCAAAAAGAAAGTTTCAAAAACTCTTGGCAATGTGTTAGAAATTGGGATGAGAAGGGATATGATTAAGGGAGGCCAACTTGGAAATGTGGTAGATGAGCGGCCGCCTTCTTGCAGAAGAGTAAAGAGGGAATGAAGAGGAAAAAAGCACTGTAATGATAGTTACAGACAAGGCTGATAAGACTGAGGAATAATGAGAGAACGGGAGGAAAAAATAGAACGTAAATAATGTACTATAGTATGAAATAAATAAATGATAACAGACTACCTCGTCATCAGAGGGAAATTATTACACCACTGCCGCTTCATGTGGTCGAAATCAGCAGCGTAGGTTCAATGGATGTGTAGCAACCCTAAGATCTCCATTTCTTTGATTAAGTATTTCTTTCCCTATCTTACGTACCCGTGTTCCGTTAATATACCTCTCGTTATTTCTGTGCAATTTCCAATATACATTCGTCACCTCGCTGGACGTCACTGAACTAGCGGCCAAGAACCGCGTGACGGATGTGTTCATTGAGCTACTGATATGAACTAAGTGAAAGAATGAGGTCGAGTTAAAGAAAGTTGTATTTTTATGTATTAGTAATCTTTCGTGTTCATGTACTGATATTACTACCAATCAAGGTCTGAAGACGAAGATACATAAAGAAGAAAAATAGTCTGGTAATGAATTATAAAGTAACTCGAAGTTGATGACAAGAATGGTGGATTAGAACATAGCTCAAAGGTGATTAAATGAATGTTGAATTAGAAAATAATGACCACATAGATGTTTGAGAAGCAGTCGAACTACAAGAAGCCCAAGTGTTATCAGGATTGTATAATGGAGGGTGAAGCTTTTATTTCGGATTTCGAAGAGCCTTAAACTAATGAAGACATCAATTTTACACGCAATGCATATTGGAAAGAGGCTACGGATTCGGAGATTGCTTCACCGAGAGAAGAAAATATGGTCCTTACAAAAATTGCCAGATGGTTCTAAAGCAAGATCATGCAAATGGGTTTATCAGATGAAACTGATGGCTCAGTTGATAAATTACTTTTCATTCAAAATTAGAAGAATTTTAATTTGCCGGGGACCACTGAATATCATTACAGAAATTCTTGAGATCCTACGATCAAACATGGCATTGCTTTAATGTCATCTGGCTTGGTTTTCTCAATACTGGAGAAAACTTGAACGGATTAACAGGAAAGGGGCATTTTTGAAATAATAGCCATCCTCAGCTCTCCGGTCCTATGAAAAAGACTCACGAGGAATCCCCCTCACAACTTTGCCTGCTCTTTAACTTCATCACAGGATAGTTGCTCGACCACGGGTAACAACTTCCGAACCTCAGATTTCGCTAAAGTAGTTTGCACTGTCTACCATTTTCTTAGCAAGCAGAAGTCTGCAGGTCCTTTTTCTTAGGAGAAAACGAACATTAAAATGGATGCGGATGTACAGCGCGACCGAGGAAGGTTTAAATTTCACTGAATTCACGAACTGTGGGAACTTGAGGTAGTATAGCATGCAAGGTACTAGTCAAGCACATAACCATTTAAAGAACTTTCAAAATTTATATACGTGACGTTTAAATTAAAAAAAGTCATTAGAACAGTAATTCATGAATCAAGATGTATTGAAAACTACGAATCATTAATTATACCGTTTAAATTGAAACTGTCTTTGCAAAATGTTCTTTAGTATGACTACCGTAGCCCCCAATTGAATACTGACTAGTTTACTGAATAACAATGACTGCCAGCTTTCAATTTCACCGTGTTTTTATAGTTCTTATTCAATAACTTTTTCAAATGCCTCGTAAGGCTAGGACATTATTGTACTGCTTTATTCTACATTAAATTTGTGACATTTGTAATAGTTTTTATATCGATTCCATTAGAAATTATATGAGAATTTATGAAAAAATCTCCCTTTCAAAGGCTTTATCCAAAAGAGCCCGTACACGTTTTAGACCGTCCCATAATGTTTATAAGGGCTCTAATGTTGGCGAGCTCTAAAATCCCGTTAAAAAAAACAACGCCTATGGGACGGGGCGAGGCTTGGCGAGCGGTCGGTGGTAATCAAGGTAAAGGGCGGGGCAGTTGATCGGGCGCAGCAGGAAGGGTAGCGACTTGACTTGAAAAAATGAAAAACTAATATTAATATAAAAATTTCGGTCAATGGGGTACTTTCGTCAGTAACTGCATTAAATGAAAGGGAGATAATGTGTTCCACAGAAATGAATCAGGCTTAATAAAATAATATTTGTGGCGCCATAAGTCGGAGCATTTGATGACAACTGTATATAACGGATTTATTTTGTATTGTACAATTAGTTGTTGTTTAAAATGTGTTGTATTACTTTCAAACAGCATTTAGCCTTAAAACGCAGTTAACACTTCTTGTGACTACGTTAACTGTTGGACGTGGACGATCTTGCGACGTAATGACGGCATATCAGATTTACAGGGAACTATTGAATGTAAAGATAATATTATTCACTACCAAGAAAACAAAAGAACTAAATAATTCCAAGATACATTTTGAGGGATCTTAAGAAAACAAACAGCAGGGATTTGTTAACTAATCTTTGTGTGACGAGGATATTTTTAACGCCTGTCGATTTATTACGATGATAGATCTGAACACTGAACTTCGCTTCAGTAAAATAAACTCACAGAGCCCCGTTTACGTCATACGATGGTGCAGGAAAGACTAAATTCATTTGCTATATTAACTCTTGAAAATGTTAGAAGCCCAAAAGTTAGATTTTCAAGTGCAATTGTCAACATTCGCTTTTGACAGATTATCTAACATATTTTGGCTACAAAATGTACACATTCATTAAGCATTATACGGAAAAAATGCTTTATAGTTACTGGTAATAAGTTTGTTTATATAAGTAGTGATATGTATATAATACAGTTTTAATTTCACTCATAATTAAACACTTAAAAATGTTTGTTATCAGGGGGTCATATTGACAAGGTTACAGAATTTAAATGTTATTATCTCGCTTTATTGATGCTGGTTCTTGTCAGGGATCAAATTTACTAGAAACCTGAGTAAATTGTACGAACAATAATTATTATTTTTACACAAAGATTCATTAAATGTCATCGCCTAGTAAACGGAAACGATACATTATTAATGTATTTTACGATTATGACCTAACATGGCCGCACACTGTTTACTGGTAAATAAAAGGATACGATCATACCCGGCCGTCTATGCAGGTGAGGAGGGTTATATCTCCCCGCCCCCGGGTTCTAATGACCTAGACGAACCATAAAGCTCCATTATATATATATATCCGGGAGTCTCTGGTTCCCGATACCGAATAATTGCTTTCTAGCATGCAGTCCTTCCGACCGTCCGTGCGCAGCGATTCTGGCGAAACGGATGAATATTTGTGCATTCCATCTGCATAAGCGGTATTTCGCTTGAAAATATGGTTTCCACGTAGGAAAATAATATCTCACAGCCATACTGACATTTATTCACTATTTCAAAGGACTTCAGCACAATTTTTCAGTGCAGATGATCCATGTAGAGGGCGAATAGTTTTAGAAAACTAAAATGAAAGACATAATAAAATTGATATAAGAACGGAAAACTCCCTCCAGAGAAGAAATTGCTCAATTGTGTCCCAATAACGAAATTACATTTTCATAACACGTATTACGCTATCTATTAGTCTAAGATATCGCAGAGGGGTTTGAAATAATATTAAAGACATTTTTTGTAATTCAAAATATAATAAGTATTAACATTAATATGTAATAAATATTCAGGTAGAGCACAGAAAAGTTTTATCTCCTTTACTCATTACTTTCTCATGTATGTAGTACATAGAAAGTATTGTAATTGCAAAACAATTATATCAACAGGTACATGTGTTTTCAATAAAATGTATTTTAAGACATCTTTCAATACTTTAGTTTTATGGATATTTTAGAATTTTGATAAAATTTTAATTTGTTAAAATTTTGAAACAAGTTTGATTTGGAAACTTATTTTCTGTACCACTTCTGCGAATATCACTAAACTTTCTGCACTACATAATTTCTTTAAGCAGTTTTGGAGATACATTAATTAATTTATTTTCATAGACTACAGACAAGGTTTTTATAAGTATACGAGAAAATATGCGCATTTTGTTTTGGACCACTAGTTTAATCATCTAGGGTCGAGTTGCATTGAAATCACCTAGCAATTTGGAAAATATTACTTAGCTTACATTAGCTTTGGAGAAATGAAAACTTAGTGACATTATCAATATCATTTTTAATACATTAAATGATACTCATTTAACTAGTACTATAAACACGTAAGAAACCTCTCATTTCACTGAAAGGGCAAAAAGAAGAAAGAAAGTAGCAACTAGACAGACTACAAACTGTACTGTTTTACTGTCTATTTCTAAATTCAACAATCAGTTGAACTTCCAAATCTGCAATAGATGAGTTATACTTTTAAAAATGCACATAAAATTAAGGTAACTTACAACTCATTAACTTACCTATGTGACCCCTTATCAATGTTCATGGCAAGATCTGGAGGCCGCAAAGGAATTCTTCCAGGTTGTGGTCCTGGAGGTGGTGGTGGTAGAAGGGGTGGACGGCGGCCTGAACTCGAGCTGCCAGAATCTGAATAACTCCCACGTAATGTTGGTTTATCCGCAAAAGGATTGTTATACTCTGGTGGCAATGGTGGAGTGAAGAATGACCTAAGAGGAGGAATGTACGATGGCAGTTCTCGAGGAACAGAGGTAGTATAAAGTTGTGGGATAGAAGTTTTGGGAACCATTAAAGGTGACATAGTAGTATTGTGCCGAGCAAAAGATCTGAAAGGAGAATTTGATTCAGTTGTTTCCTCAGAGGAATGAATGAAGCGTGGAGAGTATGAAGTGAAAGATTTAATTGCTGCAGTTGGAACAGAAATTCCAGAAAATGGAGGGGCAACAGTTGTTGGAGAGCTGGATGGAGGAAAATGTTTTGAAGAAATGCTTCTTTTAGTTGTAGTAATTCCACCATATGCAACTTTATTGAACACAGCAGCAATATCCTTCTCAAGTAAGCTTCTATCCAGATATGAAATGTCAGTCCCCACAGAAAGTGATATCAACCATAACAGCACTAAAAACAGTACTGCCATTTTTCAATGGAGGTTGAGCGAATCACAGGAGAAAATGCCAATAAATGGACTTCATCCTAGTAAGTTTAAGGACACTCCATTTCCATAGTGATCATGATAGGTTCTGTAACAAAATAAAGAAAATAAATACAACAAATGTTACACAAATAATATAATACCTAACTTATCTACGTGCGTGTCAGTACACCCAAGTAGACCGAGGCGACTCACTATGATCTAGAAAGGGTCAAGTGCAGCCATGAATAGATCATACAGTCAAAATTTCTTCAACTTTCGTACACAGGGTTTTTTGGGTCTAAGATCAAGAATATAAAATCTATTTGAAAAATCAACAAAATTCTGATGGCGGATGCAAGAAATAATACACAAATTTCACTTCTTTTTCTTTTATGCTGAAACTCATGGTAATCTTATTTTATTTTAATAAAAATATATTTTATTTCCCAATTCATGTCCCAACCCACATTAGCATTCAATATTACATCATTAAATATAAAATTTCTTAGTTTTAGCAACTGATGACATGATTTTGGAACTAAAATGTTTTCACCTTAAGAGAAACGGAGCCTCAGAAGGACGTTTTAATGAGTACTTAAAAATGCCTCAAAAGAAGACGCACTCAGTGAGGTGTAAAAAGATATATGACATGGCATTTTTGTCTACTCTTAATTAAAATTAAGTTAGGTAGTAACACAAGAATTTCCACGCAAAGCCGGGGCAGGAGTACATGATATGTCCAATTTAATAACCATTTCAAAATTCAGAATGTTCTCAATAACTTTCCTGATCAGAAAATAAATATTTTCCTTTCTACATGACTTCTTTGCAAGGTATACATTAAATTAAGCTATACTTACATAAAATATTTAAAATAATTCATGNGAACGGGATGGCGCAGCCGGTAGGCGCATGAGCGCGCTGAGCTCAAGGTCCCGGGTTCGAACCCCGGTCCCGTCTCTCATTTTCACTTGACGTAACATGATTAATCAACAATTATTAGTTTTATATCAACTATGAATTATTTGTGTGGAGTTGAAATGAACATAGTGGAATATTTTAAATCGGGCTTAGTGCAGTAGCACCTAGAGGATTTATTTAAGAAATGAATAGCATTTTTATTGCTCAGCCCAGTGATTTCGTCACTGCACTCATCTATGCCAGCGGTTCAAAGCTTGGGATACATCACAGACTACTCAGGGGTATGCCAAAACTAAAGAGTAACGATGGACGCTATACATAGTTTTTCTTCTCGCATGGCACCACTATCCTATAATTTACTTATCACAAGCCACACTATTGTTTCCATGAAGAAAAAAAAAGTCATTTTATTAACGGTCAGATATAACTACAGTTGACAACATTTAAAACAATTGTTTAACATCAGAATCCCATTTAGCAATACTACCAACTTTCGTGTCAAAACATTTTATAGGTTTCTTTCAAATGTCAAAAGAAAAAAAAAAAGAATTCCCTAGGTTAAATACTGTTTCCATTTCAACTCCTCCGTGACACAGGCATTGGTTCAAATTTTAAAGAGATCATTTTGTATCATTATCAACTGAACTAAAGACATCTACACATGAAAAATGAGATTGATCATGTATGGGTGAAGTTTTGAGTTGGATACATTACTCAACCTAGTGTCTAAACCTTGCTTGACAAACTTTATATCATAAAAGTTTGACAAATAATTTTGATCATATATTTCCACGAACAGGCTGTGGCCATTTGGCTTGCTATTCAGTCTGACCACTCACCTATGCACATACAGGCCAACATACTGAAAATACAATAAAATTACATTTTTACACATAAAATACAAAAGCCACCCCTACAAACAAGTCACTCTTTTCTGAAAATTTGGTATCACTACATATAAGTTGTTTGAATAATCTCAAAATTCCCTAAATGCATTTGCACTCCAAATTTTAAGTCAATTGTTCATACCCTTTTCTTCTTTTTGATCCATAAACAAAAATAAAACTGACACCCACCCTTAAATTCATTCCTTTAAACCTATGGAATGGATGGGGGAAGCATCACACCACCCTTGTTAGGTGAAAGATACACCTACATTATCCTCATAACTCAACTGGCAATCTTCTACTTTTAACAGAACAAGTTGTGGGAGTTCTAGTGCAAGGGTGCAGGTTTGATCACAAGATGCTAGTTCATTATCACAAGATATATGTGGCTTATGCAACACACAACATTCTAACACTGAGCGGATGGGATAAGCGCAGACTTTCGTTATTATTCTAATAAATTAAAATTAAAGCAAGAACCATAAAGTAAGCAAGATACTCAGACACTCAATGATAATTTCACTCATGTCACACAAAACAGTATGGTGATTTTTAATCCTTCAATCAGGACAATAAAAAATAACAAAAAACGACTATGTCTGAATCATCCTCCAGGTCACGAGGATGATTACAATGCACAAACGAAATGGAGAATTATAATGAACAGTTAATGAGCATTATACAGTAATAATTCTGGTTCTTGTTCATCATAATAGTTCAAAAAATGTTACAATTGATTATTAATCTGGTGAGCAATTATTTGATTACCATAAAAGATTCTTATTTCCTAAAGTAAAAATTACATGGAAATATTGCTTTAATACATATTGCAAACATTTATTCATGTACCCTAAACTTAAATCACTTAAACTGTTCATGATCTAAAAAATTTCACTCTGATACAATTTTTAGAAACTGTGTTCTGAAGTCACCAGTTAGAAACTTAATGTTTTTCTGCTGTTTACTATACAAAGTACCTCTTTGCAGTTCTTCATAATGATGTCATACATCCAATGAAAGACGGGAGGTCATGTCCTACAATCTACCTCACACAGTGAGATTCAGGCTGTAATGTTTCAAATCAGGCAGCAATTCTGATTCCTGGGTTGAAACATTTCATAAAGAAGATTCATGTAGTTGTGGAATTTGCCATAAATTCATGGCAAACAATTGTTTACTATTTAAGGTTAATTTGCTTCTAGAATGCTCAAATGTAATGCGGGCATTTTCAAACATTTGCATCCATCACACTGGACCATTTCTAATCAAAACCAGTTTCTTCATACAAAAACTACCTCAAGGAGTTATATATTTGTTTGTCTAGCTATTAAAATAGAGTATTTTAAGATTGTCACTTCCTATGATGTATTGTACATTTCCTGCAAGTCTTCGTAAGGTTCATTGCAAGAAGGGATTGTCCTTAATTGATATATAATGATATTCACCTACCTCAAAAGTCAAAAAATTTCAAATGATTTACCTATTTTCTGACTGACAAGAATTTACAGACTAATAATCAAACATTCTCTTGCCATTGGGAACATTTCTCTTACATGGAGATTTCACACATCAAAATCTCCATTTAGACAAGCTTCAGCTGAGTGTAATATCAAATCGTTACAATATTACACACACAGAAATTTTGGAATGCCTTTAACTTCATACAATTTAGAACACTAACCACTTCAAACGAGTCATTGCTGAATTCCAGACCTCTATGCACCTTAACTTCAGACACAAACGATGTGAGTGTTTTGACAACATAATATTTATACACTGGACACTACCTTCATTTAATAGATGTGTCATTCATATAACTATATCACATTCTCAGTCTAAACCTCTTGCATAGCTTTGGGAACCAGTCATTATCTGTTAAATAGACAAGAATTATCCCTGCAACAGTGTTGTAAATGGAAAACCATGAACTCTGTTCCTCAAATTGGCAACTTAGTCTATTTAACTGGCAACACAACTTCTGTGTTACTCATAACCAAAATAGTTAAAATTATGAAGGTTATTTCCTGATACAGACAACATTGCTTGCACTGTGAAAGTGATGATGAACAGTGGCATTTCCAAAAGGGCTACACAATCCCATTGTTCTCTACCTACTTCTTCATGACTTATTTCCACATTAACAATTGTTTCTGTGTTTCCATTTTAATTCTTTAACTACATTATTATCCTACTACTATTAATGTTACTTGTCCTAGGATTCTTCAGTCATTTTTTGAAGTGCAAGTAATTAATACAAATATCTCCAAGTAATCTCAATCCAACATATTGACAATTGTAAAATTTCTTGCGTGTTTAGTGCAACTGACCACATACTTTTTTTAATGTATCATTTATTCCCTTCTTTTAAATTATTCTTCCAAATCTGGGAGACAGACGAGCAAATTCAGTTTTACTCCTCTCAAAATAGGCACAAAAAAGAAATCTCTCTTCATCACTTCTGTATCTCTTTACAACCTTCATCACCAGGAAACAAACTAACAATACATACAGTCAGAAGAAACACACAAAAATAATTCTAATATACTATGGTACCGAAATATTAGCTAGCTTACTTTTAAAAAAGATAATGAAAATAGTATTCACATTGCATAGTTTTTTTTAATTGTCGGCACACATATTGCCAACTACCTTCAATCACTTTCCTATTTTTCACATAAAGAGCACACATTACAATCATTTGTTGGCCACTCTATTTCTATGTTCAAGTTCTTTCCTTTGTTTATCTTGCTTGGTTCAAGTCAATTTTTATTTTCCTTGGATGATAAATATTTCAGATGTATTTTCAAAATAATATACAGTTTCTCATGGTTACATTATTACAAATCCTCTGTTTACACATAATGTATGAAAGTTATTTTAAATTTGGAAAATAAAAATTCTCACCTAATGAGTTCCTAAAACTTCCATAGTATTATTTAAACACTCATAGTGATAGTCTTATTTACGCACTACAAATATTTCAAGCTTATCAACAATGACCTCAAAATGCATAATAAAAACTAAGCAAAAACAACATCAATGATACATCAATCATAATTATTAAGAATAAAAATTTCTCACATACCTACACAAACTTGCTTGACAGACACCATAATTACATCCGATGAAATGGTATTGTCCGCCACTACTAAGACAATACAAATCTACACTAAGTTGTATTTTTGTGGACAGGGCATGGGAGCAGTCTGTAGGATGAAGGAGACTGAGGCCAATGACAATAAGAACTTGTTTCAGTTTTCCAGATATCATTCTAAAGTACTTGTTAAATTCATACACTGACTCACAGGTAAAGTTCACTATTTCCCTTAAGTTTTTCTAGGACAACATACACAAATTAATAGCTCATTATCGAAAGAACAACTTGACCACCACATACTAATAATATCATTTGTAACATAGTTAGCCTACTTCCGTAGGTAAGAGATACTTAGTTGGTAGCAAATTTATTTTACAAGTATGTCAGCTATGTTTGTTAGTAACCTAACAATGTTAATGGTTTACTGTTCTGTCGTCAGCTAAGGGAGAAAAAAAAAATCCTGAATTCGGAGTGTTCTGCAAAATTATGCATGTAACATCAAAAAACATTATACATGAAGTTGATACTTCATTTTATGGAGAGTATTTTGTGAATGGAACTGAATTTCTTGATTACTGAATCATCATCATCATCATCAATTAGTGGACACATATGTAACAGTAATTTGATAACGAAGAACTAGAGGGGATATCCGAAGACTCAAACCAAAGTTTTACTACACTAATTTAATGAAAGTTTCATATTCGATGTGAATAGAACATTTCCTTCTAATGAGATTCCATTCTAAAGACAAATATTTTTAAAATTAAAATGTCTTTAACATTGAGAACACTTTCAACTAAGTTATTCAACTAGTGATTATATTACAAGCATTTACTTCGAGGAACTACAGAAACAATATCTGTAAGTAGTTCTGCAGGTTACTTGATATCTATACGTCAACATAATGTCTCCGAGAAAGTTTATGATAAATGACGTAAAAACCTTCCAAATCATTTTTTGACTCAAACGTAAAACCTCTGGCTGATTATTCTCTCGGCCTTTGGCAGTAAACATTAATCTGAAAATATTGTTGCCTGTATATTGGGAATTATTAGTTAATTAAAAGAATATATATTTTTTGAAATGATATATGTTATTTCTCACAGTAAAGTCTTCACAATTAAACAAATTAAATTTAAGGATGGTTTAATTGTGTATCTTTCAAGTAAACATGGAGAAACATTTGACTGGGAGATATATCCAACCAACCTAGGTTGTTCGAAGGACAGATTCCCAGTTATGCCTGGCTGAAGAATGTTTGTAATCCTTACAGCATAATCCCGACCAAGAGGTAAATTATAGGAATTTTTTCTGCCAGCCATAAACTACTCTACAGCAAAGAGATTCACATTATAAAACCATGGAATGTTAGGTCTGATAGTAAATTGTAGCATCAATAACTCACCACACCAAAGCACACACAAGTGACTCTTAAAATTTCCATTTCTGCAGAGTACCCATAAATAAATAAACAAAAATTTGAATTCATCACTGTCAACACATAAATCACTATCCAATACTATATGTATGCTTCACACATTAATAAAAACTATAACCAATTGCTATAAATTGAACTGACAAGAATCTAGTTTCTTAATAAATCATAGCATATTTACACTGCAGCAATAAATAACAGTACAATATATTCACAATGAACAACCTCTTATAGAGAACAAATACTTGTTTTACTTTAAATATTCACAATGTTTCAGCCAATGCTTGCAGCCCTCATCAGGTTTCTATATTTTGAATAAAATCAAGTGTAAACTATTGAATAAAACATATGACTTCTTGACAATGCAAAACAAAAATACTCTTGCATAAAATAACAGTTCATGTCCATATAAAAAAACTAAAATTGCCATTCTGCAAACCAATTAAGCATCCCCATTCATGTGTGTTTATTTGTTTGCACATGAACTGTTTTTTATACAAGTGTTGTTTATTGCATAGTCAATATATGAAATATGTTTAATTTATTTGTTTCTAAATAAACAACTGATGAGGGTCATAAGCATTGGCCAAAACATAGTGAATATTTACAATAAAAAAAAAAGAATTGTCTATGTTAAAATGCCATTGTATGATATCATAAAGGATAGTAGATGAAACAGCAATAATTAAATAATACTACTTAGGCAATGTTATGATCTAACTTAAGGAAGCTAGCAAAATATTTCTCCCCTTTATCTTAATAAATAAGATACAGCGAAGAGAAGTACACATGTACTTCACTAATAAATATGTATCTAACTAAGCCAAATATGTACTACAAGGTAAATAGATGTATACGATAACAGATCCAAAAGGTAAGATGGCAGAGGTGAATCGTGAAAACTAACCAACATACTTATTACGTTGGTTCGTAGCAACAATTAATCTAATGATCCACAATCCCTCCATTCAAACATTAAAAATAAAGTTAAATGTTATGTTGTAAATCAAACAATATCAGTTTGAGACTAACTAATAAACTAGTTCTCAAACATACCATTAAAAATCCAGTCCACAAAAATATCTGATCTGGATTAAAGCTGAAATGTTAGTTAAGTGTAAGTTAATATCAAACTCTAAAAAGAGACCTTAACATTCATCAAAATATTTATATACATCATGAACTTCAAATACTTGGAAATAAAAGAATCAAATATATTGTCAACAGAGGTTGGCTTTCAATTCGTAAAAATTAAAGAAGAATACTCACACATCCTTTAATTACATAATCCCATACAGCTGATTCAAGTACCTTGTTCCACAGCAATAGACATCGCAATGTGACACTGAGCAATGGATTCCCACAACTGGAAACACAAAAAAATACTCAGAATTAATATAATAGTTCACAGCACATAAAAGTCCATAATAAAACACTTATATCATTACATTGGAGATACAATTTTTATAACTTGTCCCAAGAAAACCAAGGGATTCCATTTGTTAAAAAAAAATCACTTCTGAAAATGACAAGTAGTCAAACCAATAATTATTTTAAGCTCACTGTTGTTTATAAACAATCCATTTTCATTTAAGCAAAGGAGGGTCCTTCTAAACAGAACCAAGACAAAACATAACCCTAATAAAATCAAGAACACTTAATAATTAATTCTCCCCTCAAATCATACATAACAAGTACGTCAAATTGTATCAATAATCTACTAATTTCAACACTCGCAATAAGTATGCACATTAAAATAACGCAACACTAAAATCAATAACATAACTACAAATTCTGAGCACACACCACTATCGTTCGTAATGAATTACACTAACCCCGTAACTCCCCAGAGACAAAAGAACTGCCTCCGTACCAGTAACTGAAACATCAGAAAATAAATTCATTCGCTCAAAACTCCAGAAAGGGGAGAGAAAACGTACAGCACCCAAGCCTATACAAGAAGGATCCGATACATAAAACACGAAATACGGTAGTTCCTTTGTTGGGAACACGAAGTAGCCAAACGTCAAAATCTAGCATTCTATGTATCGTACACCTAACAATAATCCAGAGAGTCAGTCACGCATAAGCCTCACCATAGCGGTAGTCCACTGCTATAACGTTCAATAAATAACAGTATTACATTAAACTCAATAACCGAATTGTGATCGGTGAATTATTTTAGCACAATTTCTTGACACAACGGCCATTTGCTGCGATAATCACCGCCATGGACGCTTTCAATACCTAGTTCCTTCCACTCCGAGAAAGTGTTTGAAAACTGCATTCCATTGGTACGTGCACTTTACTCCTAGAGCATTAGTGAAATATGTATCCTTATAAATGTAAGTCGGGTTAGAAAGTTTCAGAATAGATTATTAAATAAAGAAAAGTTATCACTTTTACAAAATTATTGATTTATGTCACAAATTCTTTTCAAAAATGGATAAGTTTCAGCATTTCGCATCTCCAGCTAGCACAATTGCCTATAATTATACGATTTCGACGGGAATCCAACTATATGAACCATTTTAAGAAAAGAAATATGTATGCACGGCGAAAATAACAAACTAGAAAGTTCAAAATTATTAAAAATAACTTGTATGTGGCGCTAACAGAACATGTTTGATACTACATAAGCACGACATGCGATCAGTTTCGAATTTATCAGTTCATCAATAAAAGTAATTTTTTTTAGTTTTGCGTATTTTTCCTTTATTTCTAAAATACAAATACAAATCCAATTCGCATTTCCGCACATACGAATTAGAGGCCTTGAAATGTAAGAAAGAACCGTCAGAGGTGGAAATGTAATGCGGAATTTCTCAAATTTAGGGAAAATTCTTCGCGCAAATCCTAATAGTGGTATCAATCAGCTGTAGTTCGTCACATTACTGTGTCATTATTCCTTTCCTTCCTCCCTACTCAACTAATGAGGCGAGCATCGTGTAACATCAGGCGCCAAAGGGGCTATGAGAATTTGTGAGTAGTAAATATTTCTTTTATGAGAAATTACGCGCTCTAAAAGCGTGGACACAGCTATTGGTTTTCTCTTAAATTAAGGTCGCTTATAGAAATTGTACCGATCCCATTTCAGATTATTGGTTTTGAACAGCACCATTAGTCTCTGGATGTCTATAAAATTAGTGAAAAGCTTAATTATAAGCTGGAATCTTCCTTAAAAGTAGTGTAATCCATAAACATACTTTGTCTCTGCCGAAAGTCTAAGGCCTTTTTCACACTAGAACGAAAAAACGAAGAAAGCCTCTTGTCTCGTCGCGCATTCCTCGTTTAGGTATTTCACAAAACAGGTTCGAGAATTAATTCGCATTTAATTCAGTTTTCATCTAACACAATTCATAAATGAATACTTCCCTAGCACAGCCTTCTGACAGTCCTAAAGTGAATTTTCAGGGGAAACTTCTTTGCGCGCGCAGGTAACTTCGAGAGAAAGTCACGAAATTGTTGGTGAATACGTTACGAAATTCAGTGATTATATTACACGAACGGCGAAGCACGTTTACCATGTGTCTAGAGAGTATTTCTTCTTTCGTAGTGCGCCCGCACTGTCTCAATATCTCTGTCCGTTCAAGTATAATACTAACAACTCTTAGTTCGTTAGATAGTCGCATGTGTGTGTGTCTGTCTATCTGTCTCTCTCGCACATCGGCTTTGGTTGGGGAATTCGAAACTCGATTTCCCGCTCTGACTGCTGACAGCGCACAAGTCGTTACGCAATATCGAATATTTGTCAAGGATTGTCAAATATTCGATGTTGGAAGGTGTTTGAACCAACAAGTGGAGCCTGTAGATAGCGATCTTATAATAAAGTTATACCTCCAACCTGTACAGAAAACGAGAAGGCCTTGAAACAGATAAAAACTGGAAAAGCTCCAGGTATGGAATATTGCATCAAAAATACTTCAAGTAGACATTGAGGCCTCAGTAAAATTGCTACACTCACTATTCGAGAAGATCTGGAACGAGGAAAAGCTACCATCAGAATGGAAAAATGGCTTAATCGTCAAAATTCCAAAGGAAGGGAATATTACAAAATGTGATAATTTGAGAGGAATTACATTGCTGTCTGTACCTAGTAAAGTGCTTTCAAGGATCATTTTAGATCGGGTGAAGGATTCGGTTGAATTACGTCTTGAGAAGGAACAGGCTGGTTTTCGCAAGAGTCCCAGATGTGTTGTCCTCATTAATACCTTAAGAACCATAATTGAACAGAATATAGAATGGCAAAACACTCTATATCTGACTTTTAACGATTTTGAGGTCTTTGACTTTCTCAGTAGAAGATTTACGTGGCAAACATTTCAGGAATACGGTGTACCACGAAAAATCCTAAATATTATACAGGATATGTATGAAGGTTGTTAATGTTAAGTTTTGCATAATGGCGACCTCACCGACACTTGTTCTACTTGTATTGAATGATGTGATGAGAAGAGTGAATACAGGTCGGGAAAGAGGGATTCAGTAGGGCTTGCAAGATGGACTAGAAGACCTAGAGTTTGCAGATGACACCAGCGTTTTCACCCAGAGGTTCAGATATGTAGAAGAGGTTAAATACGTGTTCCAAAAATTTCGATTTAATAATAATTTCAACAAAAAGGTAACAGTAATTTCTCCTTCTTTTTTAAATGATTAATATTCGAATCAAAGAAATTAAGTATGAACAAATTAAATGGAGACGATACAAATAACTTAAAAGTTTTCATTTGAAATATTTTGAAAGTTGTGTGTTCGCCGATGACTCTTTGGCGAAGCTTGGCAAGTGTGTGGCCCTAGCTTTAAGGCGGTTCCACACATTCGTTATTCGACAAATCCCGAGCAACCACTCACCGAATAGCAAATAGTGGGGATGGATTGCTTGCTAGTCGTCGCATCAGGAATACAGGTGCTCGCCCTTTCCCGCAGCGTGTTGGTCTTTTGAGACACATCAAAGGAAACCGAGCATAGGCGAATATTCGCAAGTGACGTGATCGCGGTATTGTCCACATATTCGGGTTTTGACGAATAGCAAGGATTGCCAGTATACGAGTATTACGGGTATAACGAGTATAACGATTTCAAGTTATTTCGAGAAAGTAATCACTGAAAAAACTAATTATTTGTAATTTTTCTCTTTATCATACAAAGTTGTGTGTCTTTAATAGTGACAAAATAGAGAAATTGGATGTAATAAAGTAGTGATAGATCCCGCACGTGGTCATATGCAGTTTCCAACTGCTTTTTGACAATAAAGTTTACTTGATGTGGGATTTAAACCACAAACATTTTAATTCGCTTTATTTTACTTTTTTATTGAGCGTCCTAAAGTTTTACAAAATTCAACGTTTGTTGAATTTTGTATTATTAGCATAATATATTTTTTAGTAGTATTACCATATATTTCCTGTACACTGTCGAATAATCCGTGCGAGGGCGAGGTTAGTGAAAATAAAAAATACTATAATAATAAATATTAAAAATATTATATTTAAATATAATGGATGACTTTTGAATAAATAAATATAGTGGGATGTTGTGGAGACACAAATTAAGATAGTTATACAGTTTTGAATCTTTTAAAACGAATAAAACAATTATAATTATAAGGATTTTAAAATTCGAGAAAACCAATACTATGGCAAAATCCTTATGGAATAAAAACTAGCTTATTAATGATTTAATTTCAGTGATTGAATTAAGATTGGATAACACCCATTTACTTTATTTAACAACATTCAACAAGACACAAGTACATACGCAGCAGCATATATGTTTCACTCTATATAACCTCTAAACACTAACACGAATATTCGTCGTTCCCAGAGCAAGCACGTGTTCGGCAAATTGCTTATTTTTGGATCAGTGCGCTCACCAATCGGTGAATACTCGGGAAACACCCCGAGCACATCGCTATTGCTCGGGATTCACCGTGTGGTTGCTCGGGGTTCACCGAATGACGAATGTGTGGAGTCGCCTTTAGGGTACGCTCATGTATAAGCTGGTTTTCAATAGAGACCTTAACCGACAGGGGTGGGAATATAATGCGGAATTTCTCATATTACCGGAATTTCTCTACGCACAGTTTCTCATAGTGGTGTCAATCAGCCATAGTTCGTCACATGATTGTGTCACAACTCCTTTCCTTTCTCCCTACGCAACCAATAAGAGGCAAGCATCGAGTAACAGTTGGCGTCAAAGGGGCTATGGGAATTTGTGCGTAGTTAATACAGCTGTTATGAGAAATTACGTACTCTAAAGTAGTGGGCACAGCTCACGGTTCTCTCTGAAATTAAGGGCTCTTGTTTCCAACTTTCAACCCAGCGCAGACTAGCGGCTGGAATGAGCAATGCTCTTAAATGCCAGAGCACACAACGGATGCTTGGTGGCACTGGGTGCTTTTACCATCGCGATGGATCTCTACGGACTTTCAGTATTTTTGGTTTCCTACTTTGCAGCGAGTTGTGGAGGGTGCGTTTCATCATAGACATAAATATAAATAGACTCAGCGGTCTCTTCTGTAGGTTGTCCGTGATAACATGACAGAAGGTAATGCGAGGAGTCACCCTCTCTCTTTCTCTCGCACACCCACTTGGAGGTGGGAAGGAGGGAAGATACGCAATGGATTGTGCGTAATAATCTGCAGTCAGAAAGGGAAATTGAGTTCCCCCACCCAAGTCGATGTGCGAATTAGATTTCGTTACTATTTGAAATGTTTACGTGATTATTTGCATTTTCTCTCTCTCTCTTTCTTCAGCAGGTACCGTATGTTTCAACATTATCAACTTCTTTTCTTGGGGAAATTATTTACAAACCTAAAGAGATCTAGATGGATTTAAAAAATCAGATATCATACTTTTTTCTCGGGATACATTTTTAGCCCATATTTTGTATTTGGAACAAATTATAAATATTGAATTTATTATGTTTAAAAATAATTTATAGCATAATAAATTTATAATAAATAATCAAGCAATCCCGACCAGAATAATCTCGTTTTACCTCAGCTACGCATGGATCAAGATGCATAGAATAATAAGGTTTTTGTAGCTGGTCGAAACTGATGATATGGAGGTAGGTGAAATTTATTACTGTTTTTTGTTTGAGATTTGAAAGGGAAATAAGTATTCAAAATATTATTTCAAACAATTTAGCGGTTTTTTTCAGTCTTCTAAATACCTTAAAAATAGTTACGTAAATGTACTTTCGAATTTACAGTGCGTTTTCTGTCATTCTATATATTTTAGTAGAATCACATACTTCATTTCAGTTTACAAAAATTGTATTCTACCGTTGTTTGGTCCATTTACACTGCTAAATAACATTCAAGTTTCTCAAAACAGTAAACTAAGGTGTAAGTGCAGCAGACAGAATTTATTTTACTGCATATATACCAAACTTTCAAGCAAGATACCGCTAATGCAAATGTCATGTATAATTATACTTTGCGTACAGAAAATTTAAGCAAAATCGTTGCAGCTGTTTTTGAAAAATATTGAAAAAATTATTTTGACATTCACGTGAAATACCATTTGTACCAAAGTGAAAAAAAAAATTAGAGCACTTGCATCGACAACAAAAACGTAATACCCGAAATAAGAAATTTCAATTAAATTTATTCATCCATTTCGTCCGAATAGACGGACAGACAGACGGACGGACGTTATGCGAAAATCATCTTCGGAATCAAAGACCACCAATCGGATATCCTCGCTTTCGAATTTTTTCGCGATTTCCATAATATCTATTGTCCTCGTATATGAGAAAATAACAATGACAATACAAAATCTTGAGTTTGCACTAGAATAAAAATCATCTTTGAGAGACTTAGAGTAGAATTATCAATGCTACTAGGTACCTGCTTTAAATACTAACAAATACAATGCAAATTCTGGATGCAATATTTTTAACAACTTCAACTCAATATTAATGGTATTTAAATTCTACCAATTTTTCTGTTTATTCTATACCGAGATGGACTAGATTCTAATTCATAGAAAACGGGTTTTGCAATTCCATCAAGGAAAAAAAGGTAAAAATTAATGGAATTTTTAATTCGAAAAAATCCAAGAAATATCATTTAGATAAAAAGAAAACAAAGAGTAGAGTTAAACACTTTATGTGAGTAACCATGAATGTTCAATATAATCAAACCGTTTAGAAGATGCGGAGGTATAGAGTCAAAAAGGTCTCATTGACATTGCTCTCACGTACATTTTTCTTGTATTGATTTTGTGCATTTGCATTGCTTCTATAACTAGAGGAGGATTTTTAAATTCCGTGTATATCTCGGATTTAATAATTCAGGTAAAATGCAATATACTGGGTGCGGCAGCGAATCGGGCGATTATGGAGGGGGTAGTGTGGGCTGGTAATGGAAAGGTGGGGGTAACCGAGGTCACGGACACGTTCCTCGGTTCAAAGCATTTCAGTAACAATGGACGGTTGGACTAACCCACAACGTGCGTTCGCCGTAAAGGCTTATTACGAAACCCGTAGTTATGCAGCTGCCCAGCGCCGTTTTCGAACACAATTCGCGATACATCGTAATCGGCCAGTGCCTACACCACATGCAATAAAGTTGTGGGTTGCAAATTTTGAAGCCACTGCATCAACAAACAGAAGAAGAGGTGGTGGTAGGAGAACAGCCCGGACTCCTGAGAATATCGAACGTGTGCGAGTTGCAGTTGGAAGAAGCCCTCGTCGTTCCGCTCGCCGTCACAGCGTCGCACTCCAACTCTGTGACAGGACAGTTCGACGAGTTTTAAAGTTAGATTTGCACAATCATCCGTATAAACTGCAAGTTGTTCAAGCTCTTAATAACAATGATTTCGCAGCCCGCCGGTGTTTTTGTGAACGTTTTTTGGTTATGATTCAAGAAAATGAAGACATCGTGTATAATTTTTGGATGAGTGACGAGGCACACTTTCACCTGTCTGGATATGTTAACAAACAAAATTTCCGTTACTGGAGCGACACCAACCCTCGTCAACTCCATCAGCAACCTCTTCATTCATCTAAGGTTACTGTTTGGTGTGCCATGTCTTCGTCAGGCATTATCGGACCATTTTTTTTCGAAAATGAACATGGAGAAACTGTGACTGTTAATGCTGAGCGGTATTCAGAAATGTTACGCACATTTTTCTTTCCTCAACTACCCCAGTACGGGATGAACGATGAAACATTATTTCAACAAGACGGAGCAACAAGCCATACAGCCCGAGTGAGTATGCATCTTCTGAATAACGTTTTTCCTAATCGTTTAATCTCTCGAAACGGAACAATTCCATGGCCCGCACGTTCGCCCGATCTGTCGGCCTGTGACTTTTTTCTGTGGGGCTACCTCAAAAGTAAAGTCTACGAGCAACGGCCGATGACATTGGATGAACTGAAACAAAACATTCGTCGAGAGATTGCACGAATACCGCAGCAAATGTTACGGGACGTTATGAACAGTTTTCATCGGCGGCTTGACGAATGCCTGATGAGAGAAGGACGTCACCTTGCCGACGTAATTTTCAAAAATTGAATTAGTTTAGTGAAATATAAATGCTTTTCTATGTAGATTATTATGGTATTGATAAATTTTTTGTAAACAACTTCATCAATTTTTGACACTTATTTCAAAATCGCCCGATTCGCTGCCGCATCCTGTATATCAAACTCCCTTAATTTGTGTCTGTATTTCCACAAAATCGTTCGCCTCTCAATATTTTCTCTGCAAACATTCCCTTGAGCGTCCAAAATGCGAATAGACAATACTTATACCCTGTATTGCTAACTAGCCTTGAATTTGATAATAATTAATGTGTTTTTTTTAATTTAATTTTCTCACCTTCCAATTTAAGGTATTTCAGTTTATTTTTCTTCTCTGCATCTAACAGAAGAAGTTGAGCAGGACACTTCACTTCCACAACACCGTCACTTGGTCACATTCTTGGACGTTGCTCATATTTCCGCCCTATTCTTCAGTCACCCACCACCTAAAGCACTGTAAGTACAGATCATGGAGACATATCCTATACATCCATGGTACAGGTATTCGTATGCGCCATATAGGATCTAACAAGGTGTCAGAAAATAGCGCCGCTTTAATTTCGAGAATTATAAGTTTTGATAAGTTATTGAGGAAAAGAGTATCGTAATTAAATTGTGAATAGTTTCTGATCATGATATGGAAATATTACAATTTTTAATTTCTATAATTACGTGAATTTGTGTAAAATCTTAACCCAGAAGTTAGGGAATCAAGTCAAATTGTGACATAACAATACATAATAGTTTTGTTTTATCATTAATATACTGTATTATTGTATTAAACTATGTATAATTATGCCAACATATTATTACAGTTATATGATATATATTTATCCATCAGAAGAACGTCTGTATGTTACAAATTTTAATTTGCAATTAGAATATTTAACAAAATAATTTTTAACAGTTATACAATACTCATGTAAATTTTGATCACGATTTGTAGTAATTTTATGTCCGCAAAAATTTATTCAATTGTACTTACCTATTTGTCAACAAATAACCGAAAAGAAATTTGATGACACTGAAATGAATATTTATTTGTAGACTAATGAACAAACACGTCAGATAAATATACTTTTTATACCGCACTTCTTGCATAACAATAAAATTATGTCATATTTTATTCAAATCGTGCATTTCCCTAAAGGGCGCCAGCTTCGTTAGATCCAATATGGCGCATACGAATACTTGTACTTATAGGGCCTTACCACCACCTTCTCCGCTGCACTCACGGCACACTCCGTAGTTCATTCTGACGATAAAAGCGTGAAAAATTACCAGCTTTTGAAAGTTTTGACCCGCTTTCCAGGTACCGTTTTTGAGATATGAGAAAGGTACGACTACAACTACGACTACAATTGATATGAGAAAGGTACGCAGTCAATGGAATGTTGGTTTTGCTTTTAGCCACAGTGGTGTATAAATACCTCTGCTCATTGAATGAGAGAATTACATGCCACAAATCTTATGAAGGTGATGTAGAGCTAATTGACAAAAAATTAATACAAGATTGATAATTGTTCATTTGATATTTAAGACCAAAACTAAACAAATGATTCTGCCTTCCAATTGGTATCAAAGAATGAAATGAGAAAGAAACGCGATAACAAATTCACACAATTTGTGCCAATGCCAATGTTGATTTAATAGAAAAGTTTACAGTAAAACCCTTTATATATCCACAGGATAACGTGACTAGATTTATCCGTCTAAAGGTTTAAAAAGAACATTACCAAGTTACAAACACCACAATATACCATAACTCAAGTAGTAAACTAACAAAGTGAAAATAAAATTAAATAACAAAGTTTCAGAAAACCAAAAGAAGTCACAATACACTTAAGTAGTAAATAAACATAGTGGAAAGGAAATTTGTAAAAATGCAAGTTTCCATTAAAACAAAAAAGGTGGCTCAATGAAAAATATAACTCTTCTACACACTACAATAATGTTATATAAGATGCAAACATCAATTTCTCTCTAGTTATTCGTACCTAACTACCATGTCAGGTATAATTACAAATAAACGTTTTACACAAAAACAGAATCTTATATTTTAACTAGGTATTATTTCTTTAAATTTTCGTTTTAAGATGAAAATTTTATAGCATTTGTGTCTAGTTAATAAACTGCCTCCTACGTAAACTTACACTTCCTCAAACTTCGATACTATCCAGGTGTATTATTAAGTTTGTTATATTTATTTACCCAAGTAGAGACGCAAAAATCAATGAGATCACTTTTCAGGTCATCATCACAACATCTGGAAAACACAAGAATACAATATTATCAGTCAACATACTTATTGTAAAAATCAGTTCAAATACTGTAACTTAATTCAGCAATGTTTGTTATAATTTATTTATTATCACAAAAAATACAGTTTATACAGTTTTAGCATAAATATAGACCTTGACATAAATTAATAAAATAAAAGTAAAATAATAGAATTCCTACAATAGATATAATATATTCCTAAATAAATAATAATATTCCGTAATAGTACAAAATAATAGTATATTATATTAATTTCTACTTAGTCTAAGTTAAATGAATATTATGAAATGTATCAAAATTATTATATTGTTGTTATTCTTATATGCAAATATTATTGTCATTGTTGTTATAACTATGACACGCCATACATCATAGTTATAATCTATGTGGTTCAATAAAATATTATTATATTATATTTATGTTCATCAGTTCATACACAGACTTCATTCATCAATACATTACTTAGATTTTATAGATAATAAATTTGTATACAATACTTCATGTAACATTCGTTTTCATTTAACATACCATGGAAGTCGTCCGGGGTAAAATGTGCGGAGCACACTCTCATACTTCGTGCGACCCGCACACCCGTCAGGCCAAGACATTTTAACCAGAGTTGTCGTCTACAAGAGAATGTAACAAATATATTTATAAATAAATAAGCAACAATAATCGCAGCAAAGCGACTGAGCTAAGTACGTCTGCCCACGCGGGCAGTGGCGCTAAGTCAACACGAATTACTTACCTTTCTGGTGGGTAAGGGAATCTCATGAAAGAAATGTCTGGGTTGCCGCCAAATGCGCTGAAGCACCCCGGAACACAGCAAACAAAAATTCGCGATATGACTACAGCAACAGTGCTCCAGCAAATTCGCAACAATGTTACGTACAGCAGCCCACACAGAATGTAATAAACAAAGGCAAACACTAGCAGCCAATAGGAGATGGGTGAACACGATCTTGCAGCCATCTATTGAGCGCTACAGTAAATATCTAGAGATGAGTAGATGGTGGCGATGTCTGGTTGAAATTAGTTGCGCATTACTACAAGCTTCAAACCTCAGACATTTCCCCCCTACCTTCTTTCCTCATCCTGGAAGCGACCTACAAAACTGCGAACTTGGGAAGTGAGGAGGGAAAAAGAATCATGTAGTTAACTTGAGACTGGTCATAAAATCCCAGTACCGAAGAAAGGGTGTACCGGTGTGAAAGACGATACTGAGTACCGGTGTGAAGTACAATCCACAATGTTCCAAGTTCTATCATTAGTTAAGTCAATTACGACCAAAAAGAAGAAGTATCTACTGGTTATGATTCCACATTTGCATAAGTAAAGAGGGTTAGAGGCAGCTCTGAAAAGAATAAGTGGCACATATCTTTCTGAAAATGAGATTGGTCTTAGCACCTTTCAGAAATTATGCTTTTTTGTTCTCTTTTCCACTTTTATTTTGTAGATATTATGAAACTTTCATTTTGTACGTCGAAGAGTTATCATTTGTGTCTATCTTTTAAGTTTGAAGAATAAAGAAAGAAAAATGTGTAATATAGATAGTTTTTTATAATAACTTTGTGTTCACAAATTTGGCACTTTGCACCTTTCTACTGATAAATATCTAATTATGATTGTTGTTTAGTTTGTGTTAAGTTGTAAATTTCATTTGTTCTGTTAAAATTATACTTTTTTATGCTGCAGTGTTATCAGAATAAGACAACTTCTTGTCTACTAGAATGTTTTCTTTTTTTAGACCGACTGAAATATAATTTTGTTTCTACTTATTGTACTGAGAAACCTAAGGAGTTTAGTTATTCGTTATTTTCTACTTCCTGTGTAACCTGAATACGAATACTTGTATGATAACTATGAGCAACATAAATAGTGTGTTGAATTTTCCTCTTTCACATAGATATCTGACATCCGAGCAAGTTCGGTCGTATTTAACGGAAGCACGACAAAGAAAGAACTGTAAGTAAATAAATAAGATGGATTATACGAGTAAGAATTCTACTCTGACTTAAACTTAATCTGCATACTGAAGTAGAGTAGATATGTAATAATAATTTCTTTTTTTATTCTCGTCATTTCTCATCAGAATTTTATTTTCAGAGCATAAGTTATAGTACATTGAAGCGAAATTGTTCGTATTTAATGTCCTTATTTTTAAAACATTTATAAATTTTCCCTTTAAAAAGTTAAAGATTTTTTAATAAAAATACGGTTAAAAGTACAGTAATATAATATCAAAAGATGTGAGCTTCAACCAGCGACTACAGGGCATACATATATATACTCATCCACTCAAAAGCATACTTACACCTAATGAGGATCGGAGCAGGGTCCTTTCAGGAGACCTCATTTACATTCAGGAATGTTTTAGATCTAATAAAAACAAACTGGGTCATTCTGTGGAAAGACCACATCAACTAATCGAAACGCAGTCCGATGCTATTGAACCACCTGAAAATGAAAATTTAAGCTTTTAATATGCTCAATGTTGCATATTATTTTATATGTTTCTAGTGTATTTAATAAGTCTAGCTATTATTTATTTTACTTTCATAAAAAGGTTAAGAGTTTATTTAAGTTCAAATTTACGAGTTCATATTATTTTGGTTAACCATTTGGAG